>JANHZU010007479.1:0-18743 GCA_032468055.1 Acrochordus granulatus | reverse complement strand
AGATGAAGAATTGTGTATTATACTTTTATTACCCTGTAAGACATTTGTTCCTTGTTTTCCATACTTTTTTTGTTGGGGGGAGAATATTAATTGTGCTGGATATAAAATGCACCAGAATATAAATCTAGTCAAGCTTTTCACACCCCACCCTCAACTTATTGAAGTTAGCTTTTTTCCTGAATGAATCATATGTTGACTCATTTAGCTGACTAACTGCTTTCACCATTGTCAGTGCCTGACTCAAGCAAAAATACATTATTGTTTTTCTCTTGGCTTATGATTCATTTTTTATAATAACATTTCAACAGCAGTGCTAAATATTATAAAAGATATTCAAGAAGTACAGTTTTGATGACTGATTAATAACAAGCCACTTGAAAGAAGGATGTAGCTTGGGAGCAATACTGATAACAATACTGAAGCTTTGTTTAATATTTAAGAGCTTTTAATTTTTTTAAAATATTTTTAAAATATTTAAAATCATTAAAATGCATTGTTGGTACTCATTTCCATTGCTCGCTGTTGCAAATCTTTTAGATTCTTTTAGATTCCAGGAATGCATCTGCTGGGAATTCAAATATAAATTGCTGGTTTATTTCTGGAAACTATCATCAGAATTGCTCAGGACTAAAAATACAAATACAGTACTTTTCATGTTCAGTTCATAGGTGATGCTGACATTTGATCCTTGTTATTCCATGCTTTCTAATAGAAAGGTTATTTAGGTCTTGCACAAGCATAGTCCCTCTGCTAGTTATTAAAACAGCCACATTTTTTTCAAGCCTTTGCATAAACCATTAATGAATTATTCCAAATCCTGAAAAAAGTAAGATGAGTCCTCTGCAATTCTACATTAAGTATCAGGCTTCTTATCTTGAGACTTCATAAGACTTGGGGTCCATCCTTATGTCCTGCGGCTATAGCACAAATATGCATTATTAAGCATATTTGAGGGACATAGCCTCACAAGGTCACCTGTATCTCCATCTCTTCTCCAACCTGCTGCTGTGACAGTCTAAAATACACTTTAGTTGTTTTGAATGGAAATTATGTATTCCTCCTCCTCCCAACACAAAGCTCATCATAATTGGGGGTTTTGGTGACAGCTTTAGGAATGATGCACTTAGAAGCTGGAAACTGCACTGACTCTGCTAATTTATTCAGTTTGGTGCAATCTGATTCCAAACTACTCTGGACAGCTCACAATAACCAGATGATATAAAATCAATATAAGAAAGAAAAAACCACAAACTAAACTAGAACAAGAAAACTAGAAAGAAGGACTAGATATCCCTTTAAGTTCTAACATTCAGAGGAGGATGTTGGGGCATAAATCTGTTGTAAGCATCTCATCCCTTCCTGCAATTTGTCTTGGCACTGTGGGATATTGGAAAGGTGGTTGGGAGACAGATCTCACAGCTCCCAGTTTAATATATTTTCCTTTCTTTTGCATGATGATCAATAATTTTAAAGCTGCCAATATCTTCTGAGCAGCAAAGCATTGAAACCACCCAGTGAGTGATCCTTCAACCCAAGTTAAAGTTAGAAGCTATAAGTTTTTAAAAATAATTAAAAGCAAAAAGATTGCCAAGAGTTTGAACTAGGAAACTTTAAAACAACTTAAGGAGGACAGTTGTATTTGCAATATTATTTATTTTAGAGTACTTTTGAATAAAATAAATAGTACATATCTCCATGGTAAAAGGACTGTTTAGACTTGCAAAAAGGAACAATTGGTTGGCTTTGTCAAATAAAGAGGTAAGGGACTGTAGAACTATGGAATGAATGCCAAAAGAGTTCAGGATACAGAGAAAGGAGGGAAAAAAACCCTCTCCTTAAAATTCTAAATTATATTTAGAATTCTAAATACTAACATTCAGATAAAACCTGAACTGTTTTTACTGAGATTTATGGACAACTAGCTTGAAAAGACTTAAGGAAAATTGATTTTGTATATGGTAGCTGCAGTGAGACTATTGTATGTACAAAGAGAAAAAAATATTGAAATATTTACAATGGAAGAATGGATTGTAAAGATTACAAACTAACAGAAATGGCAAAATTAATCTGTCTAATCAGGGGTAAGACAGTACTTTTATTAAAGACTGGAAACTTGTAAATTTTTTTGCTGAAAATGGGGAAAATGAATTGGTGATTTATGAATTTACCAATTACAAATGGTTGATTATGGGATGAAAAGAATAATTATGTAATTTTAAAAAGGGAAGAGAGTGAATAAGTTTGCCACAAATTGTAAAGACCTTAAGTCGCTTCTTTATATGTATTTTTTCTATATGTATTTCCTTTCACACTTTCCTTACTTTACGTTGCTTTTATATACTTCACTTTTTTCTTTTTCTTTAATCTTACTTTATATTATTTCATATTTATCTTTGATCTTTGAAAAAATACAATGTTTTTTTAAAAAAAAGATGCAGTTGCAGCTGTGAAATCTGGGCCCTTTTTGGATTGTTCATATGTACACCTGAGCAGAGCTACAGACAGGCTTGCAAAACCAAGTTTTTTTCTCTCAAATCAAGGTCAGGGAGGAACGCGGATGAGTGTTACATGCTTATGTCAGTGACCCATAAGCAGCCTCAGTCAAGATTGTCTTCCAAAAGAGAGAGAAAAAGAGGAAGGGAGTGTATTTGGTAAAAGAAGAACATGATCCATTTACTGGCCACTATGATACTTCCTTTCTGAAAGAAACAGACTGATCATTTGAGATGGGATGGGCAACAAAGAACAAGTTAGGATATTATTTGTAATTGAACATTCTGATTTTAAGCTTCTTGGAGTCGCTTTTCAAAGTGAGGTATATATGTTTAATAAGTAAATAAAGTCAGTAAAGCTTCCATTATGTTTTAGGTGTGACACTGCTGGCTGGGGCTATTGAGAACTGAAGTTTAGCAGTAACCACAGGGCTACAGATTCACCAATGTTGTCTTTTTTGCAAATTTGGTTAAATGAACTATTCTTGTTTATTACAGCGGATTGCAGACCATTTGCTTAAAAATGAAAAGTGCCACATGCTGGTAAACAAAAGGCATTTGTGGTAGGAGAGACATGTTAGTTTACGGCAGCCAAAATGTTGAAGGAATCTGGTAGCACCTTTTCAGAATAATACATTTTTTTAAAAAAAGCTTTTGTGAACAGCAACTTATTTTGCCCGACTCCTGTTTTGTTTTTGGCTACACAAAAGGCACTAAAGGAATAAGTAACTTATATTTTAATCAAATTAGAAGTGGTAACATTAATGTGAGTGCATCCTTAAATATACATTAGACATTTAATGTTTTTGGAAAGTCTTTAGAATACAGAGTAACTGTTGATTTGATTTTTTTAAAAAAATGTTACAAGTAATATACTGCTTTTCCATAAAAAAAATCCAAGGCAGCTAGCAATAACAACATCCACATAAGAGAAAAAATAATACTGTAAATTCATATAAAAATCTGATGACATCTGACAAAAAGGTGTCAGCCTAGTTAAAAACCCAATTAAATTAAAAGCAGAAAAAAGCAAATCATCCCACAAAGATAAACATGCTTTTAACAACCTGCCTTCCAACAGCACTTTCTTCTCCCACGTATTTATTACATTCCTTCTTACCATATTTAGAACATATTATCACCATTATATACCATGCAATATATATTCTTTCCTGCTAAAGAGATCTCACTCCTCAATGTTATTGCAGTAGCATTAAGGCAGCCTAAATGCTATTTCTGATTTTAAAAAAAGGTTAGATTAGAGCCAGGAAAGTGTCACCATGGAAAACAAGCTTATTACCAAGATAATTACGAATGCAGAGAATACAGTGCCCAAACCCAGCAAGCTGGTACATGGCTATTAAATCTCATTAACATGTTTGTATTGGATGCATTTCTGTGTCAGTGTTGTTTAGCATATTGCTACTTCTGTTCAGATGTCTGCAAGTGAGAGCTTCGCCTCATTATCATCAAAAATCTCCATCCCCTAACAGAACCTATCCTGTTCAAGATACCAGTGATTAACTTGGAACTAATTCCTCTGCCCAGCCAATTCACACCCATCTTCTGTTCTGATTTTCCAGTTGTTTTCTTATTGCTTTTGAAAGCAGGATGAGAATGTGTAAAGAAAAGGTGAACTGAATTCACATGAATGTTTTTCTCTCCATGACTCCATCAGTATTACCAAGCTTGCACTTTATTCCTCCTGCTAGCTTAGAAGTGAGGCTTTGAAGTCTGTCTTTTGTCAAGGTCACACTCATTTTTGCTTGACTACAGTAATTGTCTTGCTAGACTATAGATGCATTTTCTATTTCCTGCTCCTTTCATAATCATCTTTTGACTTCCCATATGTAGAATCTTATGCTTTTTTAGGGTTTTTTAAGGGTTGCATTACCCGTACAATTTTGTTTTAAAAAATTTATAATTTTTTGCAAAATGTGAGATTCCCTAAAGCATGCAAACCATTCCATCATTTTTCCCTCAGTGGCTCTTAGTTATAATTCTGAGCCACCTAGAAGGAGTGATTTTTGCAAATCCTTTTTTCTTATTGATTAATATCACAGCTGGAAGCAAATAAGGTAGAGTGATTAGGGTGTTGGATTAGGACTGGATTGTGTCAGGTTCAAGTCTACACTCAGGCATAAAAGCTTACTAGGTATGAATTATTGTGAAAAGGCCATCCTTTTCAAGAAAGTGTTATAGCCAGTGTGTTCAAACCAGTTTTGCTACTTGGACTTCAAGTGAGAAACTGCTCAGCTGGTTTTTTAGGGGAATGCAGTCCCATCCAGGTTTAGAGACCTATTGGTCCCTAGACATATAAGATCACAAACTACATAACATTCATCTTGCCAGATGTGTTGGCTGTTGTCCAGTTAATTACAGCATCCAGAACCTATTGCAGTTTTTATATTGACTCACCTGACAGATAACAGGAAAAACAGAGCTAGTTATCTTCATCTTACTGATGAAATCCAGTCTTAGTCTCCAAATGATCTCACCCAGCACCTTTATATAGCTATAAAACTGAAGTGTCAGAATAGAGTGCTGTGAGATTCCCACAGCCCAGCAGCCAGAGGGCAAGCTGAAATCTTTTAAATTCATATCTAGTGGGAGAAGCAGAAGAATATTTCCTTATTCTGGGCCAAATTGGTGCAGATAGCTTAGGGCAGTGCTACAGTTGTACGTATACAAATTTATTTACTGTCCTTTACTCCCAGTGAGAAGTCAATGCAGTTTACTTTGCATCTTTTCAGAAGTAGTTGCCCTTACTGTCTTCCCAGGGCTGAGAGAAAATAACTGGCTCAAAGTCATCCAAGTGCCTTTGTGCCTGAGGCAAAATTAGAACATAGATCTTTCTGCTGCTCCTATTCCAGTGCCGTAACAATCAGACTAAGCTGATATACCAAGTGGTTTTACTCAGAAGTGAATCCCAATGACTTTGGGAAGCTGACTCCCAGGTAGATGGATCAATGGCTGCAGAAACCTTGCTGCTTCCTTATTGGAAACTGTAGTGGTTCCTTTAAAATAATAGTGAATTACTTGATCTTTTGATGAAGAAGCTCCGTTTTTCTTTTTCTTTGCAATAAAAATAGCAAGTGCATCTGTTCCTAATTTGTATGACATGGTAACTTTATGGACAGTTCTTGGGATAGAAAGTGGGAGCTCAGTTTTAACAAGGGTGGGAAAAATTTATTCATAACCAAAGACTGAGTACCAAAACCAGAAAACGAACAAATCAAGATTGTTTCCTCTCACAGTCTAATCCTTCCAATTGATTAAGAAAATCTGTCTTCTTTCTTGTGAATGTGTTATTTTTTAATTTAAGGAGAAAACCCTGTTCTTTACAGTTTTTCTCAGGACTGGGCATCTCCACTTTGAAGAGCCTAGATTTCCAAGGTGTTTCCCTTGCCTTCAGTAGAGAAGAGGGCAAGACTTCCACTGCTTCCCCTTGAAGGAAGGGAGCAGGTTACTGGCAACTGTTCTATTCAGCCTTGTTTTCTGCAGTCACTTTGCTCTGCCAGTATGAGCAGAAGGTCCCTGTTTTTCATTAATCTTTTTCTCTTTTTTTCCCTTCTGGAAACCAAGAATTATATATGAAAGGGTCAAACACATAATAGGGACATGACAGCTTTGTACTGCTTCTATCTGCTTTTCATGCTGATATGAATATAAAGAAAGGCAGTCTCAAAAGAAGGCCTGAGAACAGAGGAACAGTGCCCAGAGTTTTGTCAAGAGTAATAGTTGTTACCAGAGCACAGCAGGGAAAGTGTCTTCATGAAAAATAACAAGAAAATTGGCCTCTTATCACATTGCACAGAATTCAGTGCCTGTTTGGGATGTTCTCTTAGTATTTTCCCATAGATTTTGTGAGTTGGGTGGCAAATAAATTCAATAAATAAATAAAATAAGGATCAAAATTTGGGAGCCTCCAGTCAGCTAGTAAACATGGGGTTCTATTTCCAGATGAGAATTGCTCATTTTATTGATTACTATGTTCTAAACTGCCTTCTGCACATCCAGAAAAATTGATAGTACAAACTTATTAACACACTTATTCCAAAAGGATACAAAAGAGAGGTATCCAGTTGTTGTATTCTCACAAAACTCACAATCCAATGTGATTTTAGAATTACAACTGGTCTTTATAGAAAAAAGTGTAAATATTACCTAGTCCTGAATGTCATCTTCTCCTTCTGTAACAAGTAATTCAAGGTCATCCTTAGTTCAAAATGATTGAAAAAGAGATTTAAAGATGGATGGATGGATGGACAAAAACATTAAACTTTCAAATTGTGCATATTCCATGGATTCACCACTTAGTGATAAACAATCTACACAGTCTCAGCCTCAGACCTTCCTCCACCAATCTATAAAAGCAAAATTAATAATATTGTAGAGAACACAGCAGGAAAATGAATATATGATGTTTTGAACACTGGGAAATACTATAAAAACACTGTTTTTCCAAGTTTTGTCTTATGACTAGCCAGTCAGTCTTACGTGATGCATTATTTCCTCCTCATGGAAATCTCAGTCCCACGTGTAATTCCCAAAGGGTACTAATATTAAAGAGTGTAACAATTGTTTTATTCTAGGTTCAGCATGAGACCTTGGCTAGATGGCTAAATTAATCTAGGGGGACTCTCCAGAATGGCATTTTCCTACCTTCCAAGCACCACAAATGCTATTCTATCCTCCACTCTTCCTCTACCTCAAGTTAATCCCTCAATAAATTTGTGATATAGATTAGGTTAAGAAATAGTGATCAAGATCATCCAATGAACTTCACATCAGAATGGAATTATGAATCTGAGTATCTCTGATTCTAATCAGTATTAATCATGACATCATACTGCACTGTATTCCTTATTTGTGTTCCAGAGATTTTATAACAATCATGGCAGTGATAGCCATGTAGTTATTAAGATTACTACAAGAGCAGAGAGAAAGCTTGTACAAACTTCAGTACAGGATTTTGCAACTTTTCAGTTGTTAAGTCCAAAAGGTTAAAATTAACACACAAACTTTACCAAATCAAGTTGTAATCTCACACCCAACCTTGTGTGAAAATTGCTGAATTCTTGTGACAGGTGTAAACTTTTGAGATTTTTGCCTTATTTTAATTTTGGTATGTTTGACATTTATTAAGAGTGTCATATTCACTGAATTATTGCAGTGTGTTTATCAAAGTCAGTGCCACAGTTCCACTTCATTAGAATGTTCTAGACTAATCTAATTTGTTTTTTTTCCTGCAAATAAGTCAAAGTTAATCATCCAGCTTTGATAAAAATTATTGTATCACCAGTAATTTTATAACTTCAAAATCAGTCTGAAGTTCTTTTTCACTTTGTTGCCTATTGAAGCAGAAGATCAGTAGATTTCAGAAATTACAATTCACATTCATCAGAACATAGGATATCCAAATTTTCTTGGATTGTACGCACAACTTTTTTTTGTTCATATAAATACAGTATAGTAAGTCTTCTTAGACTTACTATACTGTGTAGTATTAGCAGAATTATTAGAACAGTGCTATATTAGCAGAATTTAGCAGAATTTTTAGAACAGTGCTATCAGGAATCACACAATCAGCTTGTTTATTCATATGTTGTCTTCTTCTTTCGGCTGCTCCCGTCAGGGGTCGCCGTAGTGAATCTTCTGTTTCCATCTTCCTTGGTCTTCAGCATCCTCCTCAGTCACACCAACCTCCTGCTAACCTAACTTGATTATTCAAAAGTACTTCATAAATACCATTTAATGGATACAAATCCTAAGTAAATTTTCATAGAATTTTGCATTTAGGGCACTGGGCAATCAAGTATTCTGTGCATCTACTGTTGACAGAATACGGTGGAACAAATATCCTAGAGCATCCAGGAAATCATGAACTGCAATATTTTTTAAAGCAATGTTATCCCAAGCATGCTTCCAGCTATAATTCTGATTGTCCCTGTTGACCTTTGTAAGATTAATTTCTGAGTAGATACATTTAAGTTTGCACTTCAAGCATCAATTTCTTAGCACTGTTCTTTTTCCAAATCCATAAAGGTTGGTCCCATAATTCCTGCAATTTGCCTGGCAAACACCAGGATAGAGAAAGCTATATGGCTGTTGCCATCTATTAGAGCATAAAGGGGATTCTTTGCAAACTGCTTTTTTGTCTTATTTAATCTTTTTAAGCCCATAGGAAATAGCACTTAACCAATCTTCATTGATTTCAGAAAGCTAAGCCAGTTTTCACCAGGTTGGTACTAAATGGGAGACTAGTAGGAAATTCCAAGGCAGTAAGATAGACTTGGAATTTGAAAAAAAAAAATCCCAGAAAGAAAAAGAAATGGTAAAGCATTTCCATCTTTTTTTGCCGAGAAAACTGCAAGAATGCATTCAGCATCTTACCAGGAGTCAAGTTCAATTAAAAACATATTTTAACTTCAATTCGTTATGCTGTTTGCTATGTTCCTTAAAAGTATCCATTTAAAAATTATATATACATGTATTTATGATGGTTGCAGATATGGCATGGAAATGAACTCCTTTGTTGTAACAATACAGATTAGCATGTGAAACCTTGAAAAACATTGGAATCCATTTTACGATAGAGTAGACAATCCATGAATTACAGTTTTCTTATTCTCATTAATTAAATCTGCAATGAGAAGTCTTTGGATTCACAGCTTGAAAGAAGTTCAGAACTGCTGTAGGGACTGTAATTAACAATCTAGTTTTAATAATAAAAGAGGTAGTATTTCAGAAGAAGATGAAAGAATAAAGGCATATAATTATGATTGAGGATTGTATGGAGCAGCGCTGCTCATCTGGCACAATTTTCTCCATTCAAGTTGAAGAAGGCAGAAATGGTTTTGTTTTACTGAATCAACAAATACAAGGGAATGAATGTACAGGATTACAGCTATTTGTTTATATTCAAGTTTTTAAGGATGGCTATTACATTAAAAGCTATTGAAATCTATAGAAGCACAAGGATTCTTAGTTTATATAGTACATTAAAAACTGAGGAAAGGTGTTATAATCTAGCCAGACCATCTGCAAAGGAATAAGATAAATGAAACAGCTGTCTTATTAAGATGGTTTGATAGAGGTTTGCTACGGTTTGAGAAAGGCAAGGGAACCAAGAGAGTTCTTTGACAAGATGTTGTAATGTTAAGTTGTAATTGTGCATTGATTCTGTTGATGTTCAAGACAACTTTTGTACTCTAAACCAATCACTCTTAAGGCATTCCATTGAAAGATTAAATAACCGCAATCTGCAATGATTCTGTATATCAACTTTCAGCCAAATTTAGAGAATGGTATTCCTGTCAAAATCTTTGCTCTACTGATTGTTGTCAGCATGGCATGGATGGTCTTCTTCTAACTCTGGAATTATTTGTTTGTCTGCCATAACCAACTGTGGAGAAAAAAGTTACAGTACCTGAGAATGAGATCCAAAGGCAGCTTTTAGGGGTTGGCTCCAAAATAATTCCAGTGATTAAATGCTAAATGTCCCTTAGTACAAAAAATAATATTAATATTTCCTTTGTTTTTCTTAGGCATAATGGGGAAGCAGAATAGCAAACTGGCTCCCGAAGTGATGGAAGATCTGGTGAAGAGCACAGAATTTAATGAACATGAACTCAAGCAGTGGTACAAAGGATTTCTAAAAGATTGCCCCAGTGGAAGATTGAACCTAGAGGAATTTCAGCAGCTTTATGTAAAGGTGAGCTCACAGTTTATGCATGTCGTGCCTCATTGATAACATGATTCAGAATTAATCAATTGGATCCTTTGTAACTGAGCTATTGTACTTTGAAGTGTTTTTTTGAAAGCACTAATATCATAATCAGTGACAAAACTTAGCCTCTCTGCTGATGACATTTTATGATAGCTTCCTTCTTCTACATTTTACAATGTATACTTAGAGACGGTCCCATTCAAGAATACTCATATGGATCCTTTAAAAAGTAGGGAAGGCCACTCAGTGCATGCTAGGCCACTTCTTTCTATTCTTCACAAAAGCATGTCAAATAATTATGAATAAACAAAGGAAATATTTTTATTTTAATATTATTATTTTAATGTTTTATTTTATTTTTATTTTTTAAAATGTTTTTAATTCATGTTTTTAAGAATTTTTTTTTTATTAGCCGCCGAGTGTCTCTGGATTTCGGCTGCATATAAATTAAATAAATTAATTAATTAAGACACCACAATTTTTAACATTCTTTCCTCCCTTCTGTCTCATGTTGGTTTTCTGGAAAACATTTTGTAAATGTGAATGTGTGTGTATGTAGAGAGAGAGAAAGCACGCACACATATTTCATGTATATTGATTCTAAGTAATATATATACTCTAATTATAAAAAACCCTTGTCCTTATTAAAATATGTGTTGATGAGCAAACTACTTATTATGTCTAAAATGATATTGAAATTGTTTAATTCAGATTAGATAAGTTGATTTTGCCTTTGGGGTAAATGATTTTTTATGGAAAGTTTTTCATAAAATAGCATTTCTTAAAGATAGAAGACAATGGGAACAAGTGCTCCCAGAATTCCCTGTCAGCAAGGCCAATTTAATTGAGAAGTAGAGACTGGAAAAAGATTCAGGAAAGGATCACAGCCTAAAATTGAATGAATTGTGCCTTCAAAAATCTATTTGCAACCTATTTGTACAGGTAAATAGTAGAAGTAGAAAAGTAGATTTTTTTCTTAAAATAACATTTACTTTAAATGTTATATACAGTACAATCTTTATGCCTTTCCTCACTTCTTTATTATTTATCTCCTCACATATTTCTTTAAAAAATAAATACAATTAAATAAAAATAATGTTAATTGAAACTGCCCATTATATAAAACATAGAGGATTGATGTAAAGTATCTCATCTAATTTCTATATACCTCTACAAATCCACTCAAAATAAATTCATTTTTTTCCCAATTATCTGTCACACATATATGCTGACAATTTGGAAGCTGTTTATTCTAGCAATGCTTTGACTTACTTCTCTTGGCATACTAAGGATTTCCAGTGCTTGAGGACCACCACTCTAGCAGTGAAAATGACCTTCATTAGCAATGTCTTCAAAGTTAAACATGGGTTCCAGAGATAGTTAAAATACAGCCAAATAATCAAAGATCCTGAAAAATTGATAGAAAAGCTAAGAATCAAGTTAACTCAGAAGCAAACTTTGATCCAAATGAAAGATACTATTAGGAAGATTAATATCAGCTGAGTTTTGATGGGCACTAAGGATCTATAATCCTATCAGTGCCCAGTGATTGCTATAATTGGAGTCTTTTTTCCCAATTATATTGGTTTTCAACAAAATAAAATACAACATACAATAAAAAGGAATACAAAAAACAATGTAACAGATAACAAAATATAAATGCATATACACCCTAAAAAAAGAGAAAAAAAACCCATTGGAGTCTTAAAAGTGACCAAGAGCCCAATATTCTCCATAAACAACCATTTTGGATATTATATATGGCACAGTTTCAGTCCATGCATGTGGGCCATGTCCTATTTTTATTGAGTTGATGCAGTCTTTCATTTCTAGTTTTGACTGGTTAAAATGAAATTTAAAGTGATACTTAGGTTGCTTCACTAGATATCAACCTAGATATTTAGATACAATACCTAAGTTTACACTAAGTTCCGAAGCAATGCTTCAACTTGTCAAGCCATGGAAGATGAGAGCCAAAATTATTCCTGGATTTTCCAGGAAGTTTTTAAAATGAAACTTGGATATGAAAAGTTGGTTGTGCTTAAATCATCCCAGCTTTATCTTATTTGGTTGCTGCCAAGGCTAATACACTTACCGCAAGTAAGTTTATTGTGTGAGTCTGGCTCACATTTTAAATGCTAACAATTAAAAGCCTCATAGATCTCCCAGTAGAATTATATTATATACAAGAACAGGGCAGCCCAAATATGCTGGATCATTGCTGATACCAAGAGAAGGAAAAGATGGCATCTCTGAGTCTGATATAAACCACATTGTACTTTATGGACTCATCGTGAAATACAGATTGTATAGGGTTACAAAGTCTTTGAGATTTATCATCATCACTGGTAATTTATATGTTCTGAAGCTACTCTGATTAAATCCTTATTAAGGTTATAGATCAGAATAAAACTGGTCTGTTATTACGTATTTGAAAATTATATTCATAACATTTAAGAAGTTGGAAAGAGGTCAATTTGACTGCATGCTGTTTTGTCATTTGTTGTCATTTTTAATTGTCTAATATTATAAAATTTTAACAATATTTTATTACTTAAGTAGTGACTTACCCTAACTACACTGCTTACTTGAAAAGGCAAGGTATTTCTCCGGGTAACAGGTGTCATGTTTAATAACTTCTACTGATTATTTTGTTGCTATGCTTTTGTTGAACTACATTTGATTCTGATTCAGTAAATTTTTCTACTACTTATAGATGGCAAACCTCCTATATATTTATGGTGAAGCTTGTTTTTATGAGCAAAACCTAATTTATCAGAGGCAGGCATTATTCATTAAACTATGTACAGTATTTTGAATGGAAACAAATTCCAGAGGACTTTGTCTATTGAATAGAAATGAAAGGGTTTTGTGGCTCCCTAAAGTCCAGAAGACTAATTGCAACACAAGCTGATGGGCTGGGCTCTAGTCCATGAAAGCTTTTAACAAATCTGTTTGTCTTTATGCTGCCTAAGACTGCTGTTTATGTTACAGCTGCCCCTCCAGAAAACCACCTGTAATAAAGTCAGTTTGATTATATTTCATTGTATGAAAGCACAGAGAATGGATGATGAAAGCATAAGAGTAGTTTTTCCACAACATGCTACAAAATGGCACACATACAAACACACAAATGGAGACTTGCTCCATGCAAGATTGAAATTAGAGTAGGGTTTTGTAATGCAGGCCTCTGTAACAGCATCAGCCAGCTTGGCTAAAATGAAATAAAATTCCTTTTCTGATTACCTAAATTATAAACATATTCATAAAATAAGATTAACTTCACTAAGACTCTAGATTTTCAGTACCCCTGAAAACCACAAACTAGATTTGGCTACCAATTTTTCAACTTCTAGCTACATTTCCTTGACTTTCAGAAAAACTAGAAATCTAAGGTAAACTTGTAGCACTTGTAGAAAAGAAATGTACAAAGAACCAGCAAATCATTTCCCCACATTTCATAATAGGGTACAAGATGCAATTAATAGTTGCAAGTATTTCATAAAAGGAAAGTGAAATATTTCTCTCAATGTATCTTTAGGCAAAGGATTGATAATTTTGAATTTCTGTGAAAAAATGCTCCCATTTTTTTCTCCCTCTAGAATCACTTTTGCACCAAGTTTTGGTGAACAGTTAAAAACAAAATCTCTGTAACATATTTTGTTATCTGTTACAGGCCTGTTTTCTTAGGTGGTTTAGTCTTAACCCATCAAACTGAGCTCTTTTCTCAATATATTGATCTAATTCAAATGGTTGTTTCATGATTCACTATTCAATGAGCTGCCCAGAATTGTGTTTTTAAAAATGAGTGGTCATATAAGTCTTGTCAATTAATTCAGTAGTTTGCAGCAAAATTGAAAAAAGGCAATTGGACATTTATTTTTAGATGTTACAGAGAAATGGTTCAACTCCCATCCAGAAGTCTTCCTCAACCTCATATAAGAAAGGAAAAAATGAGAAGGAATATACACACATTTCTCAAAAGGAGCAGGAAACTGTGAAAACAGGATACTCTGAGTTCTCACACAACAAACTGAAGCAGGAGGTTAGTAGTCAAGATTTAGAGAGAAAATAGCCTCAGCTTAATCACTTCAGATTCTGCCAAAAGAATGTTTTTCTGTAAACGTGCCAAAGTCAGGTTGAAAACAGAAGACAATTGAAATCTTGGCCTCCCTCCTCTGTTTATAGAAGGATGTAATATCTTTATGTATATGCTCTCTTTTATTCCTCTCAAAAGCCAGCTGGTTTCTTTATCAAGAATTTGAATTCTGCAGTCTTGAATGAAAACCTTGAGGCTATCTTCTCTCTAAATCTTTACTACTAACCTCCTGCTTCAGCTTATTGTGTGAGAACTCAGAGTATCCTGTTTTCACACTTTCCTGCTCCTTTTGTGAAATATTTAAATATTCCTTATCATTTTTTTCTTTTCATATGAGGCTGAGGAAGACTCCTGGATGGGAATTGAAGCATTTATCTGTAACATCTAGAAATAAAAGTCCATTTGCCTTTTAAAATAGTTTGCACATACATACATACATATATTGCAATTTTGCTGCAAGACATGACCTGGATTAATTAGAAGATGCATAGACAGTCCAATAGATTCTTCCTTTCTTAAATTCCATATGCTAAGTTGGAAGTAAGGGATATGCAGAGACCTTAAAAGCATGATTAATCAAATTTCCCCATCCCCCGTGGCTGGTTATATGGTTTCAAATGAATAAAATAAATGGACAGTACCATACCTAACATATATGACATATAGAATGGATCATTTTTAACACTCTCTTTCATTTCTGAGACCCAGTTTGGTTTAGTGGTTAAGGTGTCAGACTAGATACCAGGAGATTGTGAGTTCTAGTCCAACATCAGCCACAATGCCAACTGAGTTATCTTGGGCCAGTCACTTCTCTCAGTCTTAGGAAGAAGGAACTGATAAGTTACTTCTGAAAAATGCTTTCACAAAAACTACAGATAGACGTTGCCTGGAGTTAAAATTTATTTGAAGGAACACATATTTTTCTTCCATCACTGCTGTGTTGTCACCAACTGCCAAAGTATTAATCAAAATATGGGAAACAGCAGTCTAACTCCAAACCCACTACTAGCCTCCTTGTGTTTTCAGCAGCAGCAACATTTATTGCCCATATCCGGGGCAAGCCACCCATATCCTAAACTCCTCCCCTGCTATGCCACTGTAAATGGGTAAAAGGGCCTCGTGTATTTAACTGGAATGAGTTGAACAGTAATTCCTAAGAGGGTAGACAGACTCCTTGGATCTCTTCACCCAGCTTCCTGTTTATTTTACATCACTCTCCCTGGAAACAATAGGTGGTTAGGTCCATACTATAATATTATTTGCTGAGGGAGGTCCTGCTGCCCTGAAGGTAGTGGTAGTATATGACTTTCTTAAGAGGCCTTCACCGGATTCATTTGTACTGGACAGTTTTCATCCAATCTCCAACCTTCCCTTTTTAGCTGAGAGGGTGCTAATGATACAACTTCAGAGGATCTTTGTGGAAATTGATCATCTGGACATGTTTCAGTCAGGTGTCAGGTAGTACTAAGACAATGTTGGTATAGACTCCTGGTATAGTTGGACAGGGATGGAGAACGATCCTGATCTCTCAAAATGATCTTTCATATCATTGACTATGGTATCATTCTAGCCTTCCTGAGGGGATTAGGAATGGAAGGAACAGCATTATTCAGTTCTCCTCCTTTCATCTGCAGTAAAGCCGAATCAGTGTTGACAGAAGGAGTAAGCACTAGCATAAGGCCCTTGTGTGGGGGGCATGCATGACTCTACACTCTTGCTTTTCCTCTTTAATATTGGCAACATCTGTTAGTTGTATAGTCAAATATTGTCAATATGCAGATGACACCTAGATCAACCAGATAATGCTGTTTTAGGTCTTGTTTGAGAGTCTGAAAGTATGAGGATCTAGATGGCAAGGAATAGACTCAAGATTGATAAGACCAAGTGGCTATGGATATTTCGGATCCCGAACTCTGTGAAGATGGGGTAGCATTTCTCATTTGAGATTGGTACACAATCAGAGGGGTTTTTTGGACTCAGGTCCTGGTCACAGAGCAAGTGATAGCTGTGGCCAAGAAAGCCTTTATACAGATTCATCTTCTGGCACCATCCCAATTTAAATGCTTGCCATCTATTGCATCTAAAGAAGTGAGCTGTAGCTCACAAAAAGCATGCTCTTTAATAAAACGTGTTACTCTAAAATGGTACTATCAGAGTCCTCCTGTTTTTGGACTAACATAAACTAACATGCCTCTCCAATAGTAAGCTGATTATGGAAAACAAAGGGAGAACACATCTTTTCAAATAAGCACATTATCTCTATTTTTATATGTTTTATTGTAAAAAAATATTTTAAAAAATTAAAAGCGACAAAAATCTAAAACATAGAAAAGCAGAAAAAATATTTTAAAAGATATGAAAGAAAGATAAGTGAAAAATATAGATCAAGAAAAAAATAAAAAAACAAAATATTTACGGAAGCAACTTCCAATTTCTTTGTAGCAATTACAAGCATAGTTACTACTGTTTCTACCCCTGCAAATTATATCACATAGTTCCCTTCTTCCCATGTACAGCCTTTTTAATCAGTAAATTCAGAAATCAGTATTTGTATTCATTTTCAGCACAAAGTCCATAAAGTGTTTCTGATCTTTTTTAAAAGTAGCTGCTTCTCTTTCCCTTAGCCATTTCTGCAGGTTCTGTCATTTTCATGATACACTATTCCATTTGGGTGTTTCTGCATTTTTCATTGTTTTGCTGCACTTTGTCTCTACTTTTATAATGAATATTTTCTCTAGTCTTGTGAAGAATTTCAGATGCTGTTGAAGATTAAGCTTGTTTAATTTTCCTACTGAAATCAATGTGACAGTACATGCTTTATTTTTTGATGTAATGGATTTCAAACTATCATGACATTATTACAGCACTGCTTTTTTTTTGTAGAATTATTGAATGGGCCTGATATACGATAGGGGACACCTTTTTAGACCCTACCAAAGGTTCATCATTAGCAATGCAACATTTTGTCCTGCTTTTCTGTAGCTTCCTATAACACTTGTTTTCTCTCTCAAGAACCACCTACTCACATGAAAAGAAAGTGCTGTGCCAAATTCTTCCTGGCATAGTAGGCAACAGCAGTTGCTTGTGACCTTGTGGGTTTGTCAGGAGCCAGGAAAGCATTGCTTCGTGCCACACTTGCTCAGCCATTATCTTATTTCTAAAAATGTGGCTATATTCCACATAACCTGAAAACATTCTTAGAAAATAAAATTGAAAAAGGAGATAGAACAGTGCAATGATTTTGTTTAGAAATGCATACCTGTCCAGAAGAATAAGTAAAAAATAATCTGAAGTAACAAAATTTTCTGCGACTGCTCCTACCTTGTGGAACACCTTTCTTCTGGTGATTGGACAATGTCCACCGTTTTAGCCTTGGAAAGTTGTTCAGCCCTGGCTCTTATGAGGAACTTGTATAGGTCAATAGTATCGGTAACTGAGCCTGCTGTGGGGCATCCTAAGGGGATGATTAATGCCGAAGGTGTTTTTGTTTTATTGTTGTGAGCCACTGAGAGTTGCTGAAGATGGGCATAAAAACATAATAAAATAAGATGGGCATAAAAATAAAATTTATTTATTCTTATGAATAAATAAGCATCTAAACTGTTGAAGGGGTAGTTTATCTTCTGATAAGAGTATTTCACTTGAGTTAATCAAGGGATCATTTTATGAGAATTCTCATATGTTTTAAAAGTTAAACCCACTTGTTCAGAAAGATGGGAGACACCCCTCCCTCCCATTACACTGCCTACCAGCTGTCTCTGTAGACTTCTGGATACCCTTCTACTCCCAGAATTCCCTAGTCAGCATGACCTTTGCTGAGGATTCTGGGAGTTGAAGGTCCCCATACTTGCAAGGATGACTTCCACACCAGGCTTTTTAAGACCAACCAATAACTTTGTTATATTAAATTACATAATTTAAGGAACAGAATTACAGTGGTACCTCACAAGACAACTAACTCACAAGACGTGAAACTCACAGGACAACCAAAAAATAATAATAAAATTTATTCCGCTAGACAAGCTGCGACTCACAAGACAAGCAAACTTCGTGTGATAACTTGCGCGCATCATCAGTCATCACACTCTGTATTTCTTGTTCAGGCAGCAACCCTGTGCAAGAGTTCTGCCGACGCTGCCACGTGCAATTTATTCCATTGTTGCACAGGGAGCAAATATTTCAGCGATGCTTTGAGGTGACTAAAGGAATTAACATTACCCTCTGAGAGTTTTGGAAGGAGCATTTCAACATCTTGGGCTGCCTCATGAGCATCGATAAAGCCTGGGAGGGGGTCATGAAGAGAACCCTCAATTCCACTTGGAGAAAACTGTGGCCTGACTGCATTCTTGAACGTGACCTTGAGAGGGTTGCTCCTGAAAAGGAACCAGTTGTCCATGACATCATGTCTTTGGGAAAGAGC
>JANHZU010007478.1:0-24272 GCA_032468055.1 Acrochordus granulatus | reverse complement strand
AGTTCTGAAATTCTGATAGCTGGCCCCCCCGATCAACGTACTCATGTGATCATATTTTGGGCAGATGGCCCACATTTACAGCTGTTTGCAGCATCCCGCAGTCACATGACTGCAATTTACGACATTTTTGCTAGAAACCAGTGTTTACTTCCGATTGCCAGCAAAAAAAATAGCTCAGAGTGAACAGTGGGTTTGCTTAACCACCATGGCATTTGCTTTACGACAGCCACACAAAAAATTGCCAAATTCAATCAATTGAGGGCAACTTGTATAGGTCCCCCATGTTTGGGAAAGATCAGTGTCTAAGTTGACCATTCTGTTGCAGGTCAATGACTCCCAGAGAATAGTTTTCCATTATTTATCTTTTCCCCAGAAATGTTTTTACTTGCCTTTTCAGGTCTTTTAAGATATTTAGGGAGATTTTTTTATGGGAAAAAAATAGGTCAACAACATCCTTGGCAGTTAAAATAGATGACAGAGATACTGCAGTAGGGAAGTCCACACTAGATGCCACCTCTTAGCTGAGTGTAGCAGCGAAAAGAATTTTTTTAAAAAGGGGAGAAAATAATAACATCCACCACGAAATCCATAAGCCACAGAGAAAACATTTGCCAGAACAACTAAAGAATCAAATCACATGACTGCTTTGGGTAAATGTGTGAACGCAACCAATATTTCCATTCTAGTTTCATTCTAATAGTTTGTCAGTGTTTTATTCCCGAAGTCCGCTTTTCCAATTCTGCCCTCCCAGGACATTTAAACAATTGGGAATAAAAATATTAGATCTATACCACCTGTAAGCTGCCATAAGTGACTGCAAAATTCTGAGCGTGGCAATGTGCCATGATTTTGTTAAAGAGCTCTTTGGTCCAAATATTGGTGCTAAAAAAAGAAAAAACAGTAATTTACCCTGAAGAATCATAGAGAAAGGTAATGCTCAAAGTAATGCAGCAAAATTATTCACATTGCTAGAAACTATTAATCTTTGGCAGTGTTTGCATAGCATCAAAACTATAGTTTACAGGAGGTCCTTGACTTACAACTATAATTGAGCTTGGGATTATAGTTATAAATTGTGCCGGTCATTAAACAGGTCACCATGTGACTGTGCCCACTTTTATGACCACTTTTTTTGCAGTGGTTGTTAAGTGAATCCATTGTCTGCAATGGGCAGTTTTTGTTGGAAACTGGAAGTAAATGGAGATTTCTGGCAAAAAAAATATCATAAATCATGGTCATGTGACCCCAGGATGTTGCAAACAGACGTAAATAGAGATCAGTCGCCAAATGCCCAAAATGCAATTACATGACCATAGGCTGTTGGAACTTCAAATCCAGAGTATAAGTAGTCCATCGTAACTTTGAACAGTTTCTAAGTGACCGGCCGTAAGTCGAGGACTACCTGTATTCTATCAACCCGATGATCTGTTTGTACAACAAACTGAATATGAATTTCCCACAAGCTTGGATTCACATAACATTAGGTTAAAATACCCTTGGTTCATTTGTAGGTGAGCACATTTTGTGACTTGCACCCAAAGTTCAGATGCTGGCAGTGGTTTTTATTCAAGGCAAATGTTCCATTAATTCTCCTGCCAATCTCTGCATTTAAAGAGTAATTACATTATCTTATTTCAGTGAAACTGGGATCCAGCCCAGCTTGCCCCCCGCCCCCCAGGTAAAACACTGAAAAACATAAAGCAGGTGTTTACCTTTGGAAATGAAGAATATTGAGGAGAGCTAAAAAAAAAGTGGAATATTTAAAGTGTTACTAAAATTAGATTAAATGAGGTTCAAAAGAGACAGAGAAAAAATAAATTCATATTAAAAATACTATAAATGTAATAAATAAATAAAATTAATGCCAGTTACCGTTCAAATACCGCCCAGTTATGATATCTTCCTAAAGAGAGACAGAGAGAGAATTGCACCCAGCTGAACAAGTATGAGAAATGGTAGAACGGCCAGAAACTTTTATTTAATATGATAATTTAATAACTTTTATTTAATCTAGTGCTTCTGTTGCCTTAATGTCATGCATTTTAAGTGTGTTGGTGTGTTTTAACTTTTTTTTTCACTTTTGTGCAGTTTTGGGCTGTCATAAGCCCCTCTGGGAAGCTCCTGTTTTGAAGGGCAATATACAAATGTTGAAAACAAACAAATACACGTTGCAGAAATGCTGAAACATTATAAAAATACTGACCACGGTTCTTTGTAGCTGTGGAGACAGATCTAGAAAGGGGAGGGGAAAAGACTATTCAAAAAATATGCAAGAATAGAAAAAAAACCTAGAAAATTAGGCAACTAAAAGTACTGAAATGGTAGTGACTCATGTTGCCAGATATCTTCAAGTAGCAGCTAAAGGTAAATGGAGGAGAGGGAGACGAAGAAGACTACTTTGAGAACTGATTCTGAAGGCACATAATCGCATTAACATTATATTTATTTATTTATTAAATTTATACACCGCCGAAACCCGAAGACTCTCGGCGGCTAACAACACTAAAAACAATTAAAAATAAAATAAAACCATTAAATCCAAAAAAAATTATATGCTCAATTTATAGCTAGAGATTATAGGAATCCCACCATATCTCAGAGGAACTGGGGTGACAGGGTAGGAATCCAAATGAGGCCAAAATTAACCCGCATAACTCGAGTTTCTCCTTGTTTTTCCTTTCCTGCGACTCAGATATTCTCTGCCAAAGGCCCTAATTCTTCTAGATAATCTACACGCTACTTGCATTTTTTTCTTCCGAAATTTTGAGACCCGATTTTGTGATGTGCAAGGCTTTTATCTCACCTTGGCTGCCATTCAGAAGACTCTCAGATTCCGTGGTGGGATTCACAAAAGAAGCCAACAAGACAAAGATTCTCCAGTCCTGGAGAAACATTTCTCCGGTCTTTTCCAGGAGCTGAGAAGTCAGATTCGAAAAAGAAAAAGGGGGTGTCGTTGAATGGAAAGTCAGGCGTCCCGATTAATGAATTATCTCACTGACTAACTCACTGAAAGTAGGATCCTGAGTGGCTGAGGCTATTTACCACTTCCAAAAGTCTTCTGATGGACCCCAAAATGCCCCCCTTTGAACACAATGGCCTCCACGTGAGCTTATTCCATTACGCAAAACCACGTAGTTGGCTTCAACAACCAAGAGACATCTGAGATGAACCCACCAAACAACAGCAACAACAACAACAGAACCCCCCCACAAAGCATACAAGCCTTGCTCTGCTTACCTGAGATGGTGGTGTCCTTTTTCCACCGACTCATCCAAAAGCCCTTGGATGTAGGCTTCTGCTTGGCTGGGGAACGTGAGAACGGAGCGGAGCATCACGTAACCCTTTTGTGCAACGAGCGATCGGGGTCAGCTCCTGGGAACCAGCCCCGTCCATGTTCTCCTGTCCGTGTGCACAGCCCCTGCATTGCTTTTCCAAGCCGTTCCCCTGGGATTTCTCTGGTGTGTCTAAGTGTCCAGTTTCCCTAACAATGATCTTATTTGTATTTGCCGCAGACTTTGCCCTATTCATTTAGGAGAAGGTTTGAAATTACCAGCGCAGCTTAACAAATCCTACCTTTCGCAGACACCTGCAACGGGGCATTTCTACTTAGATGCAAAGCTTCTAGTTCTGACTGCCGTATTTCCCAAAAACTGTTTATGTCTCACGCAGCTGTGTTTGCCTTTAATGCAAACTATTGCTTTCCTTTCTTTTGGGTGGGGGTCAGGAGGGAGGGGGTTTATGGTTGTTATTTCTTGGGATTATTTACACATTGCTTTTCTGCCCACATGGAGCTGCAAATCCCGCTCTTTTTTTAAAAAAAAATTATACAAAGATACAAGATACAAAGATGAAGGAAAATTGCAACAAAACAATTCAAATTCCGCCGAGAGTTGGCATATAAATTTAATAAATAAATACATAACTAAATAGATAAAAAAAACAGAGTAGCTTGCAGAGTGCCTAGGCCACTCTTTTTCTCTTAAGCAAACAAGCAAGGTAACTTTTTGAGCGAGACCAGAAAGGTACAAGTTCAAATCACTAGAAAAATAATTAAAATTAGCAGGGAGTATTTGGAACAAGAACTTTAACTCTTTCCTTCCTGCAGCCTTGCCAAGTCAAGCCTCTTGTTCTGCTCAAGCTTTTACATCAGGAAATTTGCAGAGACCAAATACTAATTTATTTGATTTTTTATTCCACCTTTATTACTTTATAAGTACCTAATATCCCTTTCCTCCTATTTTCCCCCACAACAACAACCCTGTGAACTAGGTTGGGATGAGATGGAGGGAGTAGCCCAAGATCACCCAGCTGGCTTTCATGGCAAAGGTGGGATTCGAACTCATGGTCTTCCCAGTTTCTAGCCTGTCGCCTTAACCACGAGCTCAATTAAGTCAACAAGACCTGGCTGTCGTAAATATTTTCTCACTCTATATCTTGAGGTGATGCCTCTGACAGGCAACCAAGTGAGTTGCTTTTTAAGTTGGTTTGGAGTTCTCTTGCTAAACCATAATACTGTATTTGATCTTGGTTTAGTCTGATGCCCGAACCTCTAAAAGCAGCTTCAGCAAAATGATGATGAGGCTCATACATGTCAAACAATAGTTTTGTCCATGAACCTCACACCTCAGCTGGATTTGCAAAACTTACTAACTTCCAAATCATTGTTAACGAAATACTGTGGATGAATTCACACAAACTAACTTCATAGAAACCACAAATACGACAGTATAGATAAGAATCCAACTGGCCCTTTATCTCTGAAACTTCTCCATGTGAAATGGCAGCTTGATTGCTTATGTTTTTGTGGGTGCCTTCAGAAAACCTTATTGCATTTTTCTTCCTTAGTTTCTCTTTTTATTCATTTGACAGAAGAAATGGGGAAGAAAATGAATTGTTTTCACTTACGCCATTGATTGGAAGAAACTTACTTCTTCATAGGTCCGGACACTCTCTTATTATTTAATACCCAACAGAAAAACTTTTTAAATTAAAGAGAAATCAAGAGGATTTGATTGCTTTATTTTTGAACAGTTCATCACTGGAGGGTCTGAGACAAGGAAAAACACTTTTACACTTTTTTTTTTCAACAAAATACTCAAAGCATCAAAATATATCAACCAGACCAATCAAACTCCCGGAACAATTCAACTGCCAACAGCAAGGAAAAATTTCTCCGCTCTGCAACATCCCTGAAATCATTCACCCTGCCATCCTTACCTAAAAAAGGATTTTTTCCTCTCCTCCTCTCAAAAAACATTGAATCTTGGACTCACCTGAAGGTTAGAGCTCTTCTCCAGGTCAAAAAGAGTTTGCAGGAAGAATGGGTGGCTGCTGAAAGCGCAGCTCTCTAGCTGGAAAGAAGATGATGGCGAGGGACCGAGAAAAGCAGAGGAGGAGGAGGAGGAGAAAAAAAGAGGAAAGAAGCAAAAGAAAAAGACTTTGATAACCAGTTTTGGAGGCATGTAATGGCATCAAAATTATATGCTCCACTCACAGCTGGAGATTATAGGAATTCCAACATATCTCAGAGGAACCAAAGACGACGTAGCAGGGCATCCAAATGAGGCCAAAATTAACCCAAAGTAAATCTGGAATTTCTCCTTACTTTCCTTTCCTGTGACTTCAAGAAGAAGAAGAAACTGTGTGTGCTTGCACACACAGTCATACCATCTTAGATCCAGCATCTGGAGAAAAACCCTGAAATCAAAATATGTACATGTAACAAACATTTGTCTTTTAAATAATGCTAAAAGTTTCATTTTTTTACATTTAGCCTCAAGCAAGAGGCCAACATCTTGGGGTATTTTTTTTATCCCTACTCCCTGCAGATACCTTGAATAAAGCACATTTGATTTATTTTTTACTCCCCTGAGGAGTAAGCTCCCCTGCAAGCCATGATTTATTGATTTCCTAACAGCGGAGGAGGTTTCCCACGGGGGGTTAAATAGCTCACTTGGGATATTTGTGGCTTATTTCTGGTTTGCTTCTGTGCCTTGCCAAAACTGCTAACCATCATATAGCAAACAAAGAAAAAACACTTCCAAAACCTGAAATCAGCTAAGGAGGCGGAATTGATTTGCACGTCTGATGCTGGCTTGCCTTTGGCTTGTTCAGCAGAGGGTGACTTAGCTATCTTATATTTCAAGGCGGTGTTGGCAGTTCAGCAACTGATAGTCAAGTGTCAAAAAGGTGTAGATCTTAAGCTCTAGCACAACCTAGAGGAAAAAAGAAATGAACAAAGGTTGCAAATAAGTTGGGTTTCCCTCTTTTTTTCATCCTGGAAAGGTAAGTTGACTAGAGTCACACAGGCACTGTGTGTAGGCTCAGGAATTAGCTGCATTTAACCCATTGAGTCTATTTGGAAATAAATGGACTCTTGCCCTCCATTTCCTTTTTCTTAAAAATACATTTATTAAGAATTTTTCCAATAGGAGAAAAGACACAGCAGAAAGAAGAAATAAGGAAGTGCAAAAAATAAAAATTAAAGTGAAGAAGTTAAGTCAGGGACTTCTGACCATCTTTTTGACAGATAATCACAAATTTATAATTATCTTCCCTTAGGTGTTTAAATCCCTCAAGCACCTCATTTAATCCATGTCTTTTGGGCAGGAGGGGCATTGGGGTTTTGAAAGTGTTGGGGCGGGGTCTTCATTAAGATGACTGCAATGAACAGAGGAGCTTCTCCATTCCGAGCGACCACCATGGAGAGCACAGTCAGTGACCCACCAGAAATCACAATGGTAATAGTTGTATGTCACCTTCTTAGCTTCTCAGGGTTGATCTTTTCTCTGGATAGCTGAGGGACACTTCCATACCTGTCATCTGGAAGGCCCAGATGCATTTGTGGGCACCACACTGGAGTGGCAGCTGAAGTTTTGCATCACAGCATGCCAGCTTGGTTAGCAGTAAAACAAGGAAGTTTCTTCAAGCTTGACTCTGCACACATGGTATGGTGCTGCCTGGAGTCTGTGCTATGTATGTTGTCAGCAAGGGCATGAAGCAAAAATGTCAAAAATCCAACTAAAATAGTTTAGACATTTTATGGAACAACCAGCAATCTTCCTGCAACCTTCACAGCTCCTCCAGAGTAGAATTTAGCCTCATTTTATCCTTATTCCATTGCTGGAGGGAAAGGGGGACAGAGGTTTAAGGTATACATTTCAGTACCCTGGGATCTGCCCCGAAGGATCCTGTCCTGTGCGCCCCACAACATAGCCCCTAATATACTTGAGGCAACTTTTCAATGGTTAAAAACAAACCATATAGGTAGTCCTCGACATATGACCACATTTGGGAACAGAATTTCTGTTGCTAAACAAGATGGCTGTTAGGTGAGTTGCCCAATTTTACAACCTTCTTTACCACGGTTGTTAAGCAAATCACAATTAAGTGAATCATTCAGTGGTTAAGCAAATTTGGCTTCCCCCATTGACTTTGCTTATCAGACACTGGTTGGGAAGGTTGCAAATGGTGATCACGTGACCTTGGGTGCTGCGACTGTCATAAATACACATCAGTTGCCAAGTGCTCAAATTCTGATCATGTGACCATGGGGATGCTTCAGTGGTTATCAATACAAGGCCTGGTCATAAATCATTTTTTTCAGTGCTTTTGTGATTTCAAATAGTCACTACACAAATGGTTGTAAGTCGAAGACTACCTGTAACTGGGTAAGGCATTCAAGACGTCCTGTGTGTCCATCTGTCTATCCATCCCTCCTCCTCCTCTTCTTCTCCAAGTTTAACCGACACCCCTTCAGCTCAATGAAGCTTTTCTACAAGCACCATCTCAAAAAACATTTTATTAGCATGATTAAAAACATGTGCTGAAGACCAACAGATAAAATCATTTCAGAGACTCGAAAACAAAAAAAAAAAGTCTAGCCCGACGTTTGACTATCCCAGATTCAAGTTGAGCAGACAGGCGACGCTACTGTCGGTAGTCACTATGTCCTTGAGGAAAACCAGCTGGGCCGGCTTCGTGTCATTTCTTGGCAACTACTGGCTCAGTAGTCCTACGAGGCTAGGTATAAAAATATCTCCACTTCCTCCGACGGGTCCTGGGTTTTTAAGAAACCTTAACGGAGGAAACTCTGATGTTTTAAAAAAGATGTTCTTTAAAAAAGGGGGGTATTACAAAGAAATTAGTATTTTCATTTTCAGTCGTGATGGTCCACTGAGATTAGACCACTGAAGAAGTCCCTCTTCCGGGAACGAATCATCGTTACCGTCGAAAGCCCAAAGTAAACAAAAACCAACCCATCCAAAGAATCAGAAACGGTTCGTTTGCTGACGGCTTCTGGCTGGATCCGATTTATATTGGCTTGAGCACAAAGACAGCGTCGTCCAGGACGTAATAATCGTTGTACATGTCACCTTCGCATAAGTACGGTAGTCTAGTGAATGCCTCAATGGCAAAGCCAGCTTTCTTGAAAACCTCCGGCAGGCTGTTCACCTGCTCCTCCCACGTCTGTCCTTTGATTTCCAAAACTTCGGAAGGTCTGTCCCACTTGCCACCTACTGAGAGAGCGGACGCTTTCGTTAGTTGCCGTCCACAGGGCGGACTGTGATTGCAAGAAAGGACACCGGTGATCAACGTTACGATATCATTATCACTGAACAAGCGTTTGACGACAGGTAGTCCTCCACTTATGACCGTAATCGAGCCCGGATTGATGGTCGTAAGTTGCTGCTGTCATAAATCAAGGCATCATGTGATCGGACACAACATTTTTTTAAAGCGGTTTTTGCAGGGGTTGTTAAGCAAATCCATTTCTCCCAGAGTGTGTTTTGCCAGAAACCAGAAGTAAGCTCTGGAAACGGGCAAAAAAATGTCACAAATTGCAGTCACGTGAGCAGGGAACGCTGCAAATGGCTGTAAAGGAGCAGGTTGCCAAGTGCCCAAAATGCAATCACGCGACTGCGGAGGTGGGATTTGCTTTTGAGGAGTGCAATGTAATTTTGAATGGTTACGTGACCAGTCGTAAATTGAGGAGTACCCATACAGCATGTTTTATAATCTAAACAGATGGTGCTAAAGATATGTAGCTGTGAGCAAGGCCTCCCAGTGCAGGAATGGGTGCAGCTGGGGCACAAGATGGATTTGTGCATCTTTCTTTCTCTAACCCACCCTTTTATCTCCTCCCAAAGCCATAGCAAGCAGCTTTTACCGAAAGCTGAACTGACTTTTTGTGAAGGAATTTTGACATTAAATTGGGCTTAACTAGGTCTTCAAGCTGGAGGCTAGAAATAATTAACGAAAAAGTTCATTTGGGAAAAAAAGTTTTTCATCTTCCCCGTATTCCTACAAGCTCCTGGTGAGGACTTTATTTGAAAAGTTATGCTTGAAAGGGTTGATTTCTGAGGATTTTATGCCTTAGATCTTGGGTAAATGACAGCAATCATTCTTGTTTCCATTGTATCTGGGAGATCTTACCATTTTCCACATACGGATGAAAAGGCAGAACCAGTGCCAGGATGACTCGGCCTCTCGTTGGCTCCAGCACGCGCCTGACATCTTTTAACACAGTCAGTGGCTGGTCACAGCGATCCAATAGATTCAAGCAACTGATGACGTCATATAGGAATCCTGTGTTCTGCCACTCGTTGATGCCAAGCACTCTGCCAAGATGGGAGAAGGCACAAAGTTATACCTGGTCAAGGGTAGAATCTTCACTTCTCATTCATCCTGATGAAGGAGTGAGAGAGCCACAATAACTTGAAAATGTGACAAACAAACAAACTCCCAATAGCCCTCCTCATTGGCCTTGCTGGTTGGAGCAGCAACCTTTGAGAACATCAGAGTCCTCCCTGCTCTACAATTTCTGCTTGGCTATTGGCAAGATTGAAGCTTAAAATTTAATAAGGAAGAAGAAAAGCAAGCAAAGGAGTTTGGCTGGTGTGAGAAGAGATAGTCCAGTCCAGATGTGGAGGCCATGTAAGGAGAGGCCCAGATGTGGAGGCTAAAATGGACAGCAGTGTTCCTCAACCTCAGCAACTTTTAGATATTTGAACTTAAATTCCCAAAATTCTCCCAGCCAGCAGTTGTGGGAGAAGGAGGGGCTGAGCCAGGAGTGAAGATGGGATTCAGTCTGGAGTCTTTTCACATGCACAAATGCCAAAGGTCCAAATCCATGTGAAGACCATTAGCCTAATCTGGGAAGTCCAGATGTTGGGCTGGCAGTTGGAGAAATTCTTGTGACCTAGTAGCTTCAATAAACCTTTAGATTGGAATTGTCTGAGCCTGCTTTTCTGAGCCTGACACAGGCCTGGAGATGAAATCTTAGGAATCTGGAAGATTTTTTCCCCCTCTTCTTCAACTGCAAAGTTCTCCCTCTTTCTGTTTACTGGTGTGAAGGCTACAGTAGTACAAGAAATGAGGACATAATATCCCTAGAAACCCTCATTTTCCTACACATGAATCAGCCACAGAAACTGCATAATAGTATTGATAGGTTCTAGAGTGGAATGAAGAAAGGTTAAACATCCATTTTGGAGCAACACAATGTCTACTTTGGGCCATACCTGTATTTCTTCTTTTGAAGCTGCCAAATCATGGTTTCAGACAACTCTGTCACGTATGTTTCTTCAAAGTGGGGACTCATGACTTTTGTCACTTCACCATCTCCAGCTCCTAAATCGAGAAGCCGACGCGACTTCCAGTCTGGATTGATTTTGAGCAGTCTCTGAAATTGTTCAGGTGAAAACACAAACATGGAACCTCTTTCCAGCAAGCTGAAAGGTTAAAGACGGGGAGAGATGAGTTTATTTTGGAAGGGGGCACATTGGAGGCCACGTTTCTTTAATGTTGGGGACATGGGAGACTCTTGTTATGGAGAAACCAGAAGAGAAGAAAAAGCCTTCTCAAGAGTTTGACATTGATTTGTCTCTAAAAAGCTATACAGGTAATCCTTGAATTATGACTGTAATTGAGCCCACAAGAACCTAAATCTTTACATCTGGGGCCAGTAATCTTTTCAGGTTTGGCACACAAAGGCCATAAATAAATATATCTTTCTATAAATTGGACATTTCCTTTAAAAATTGTATTTTTGCTAATTAGAGAGGGCAAAGAAGTCATCCAAACATGTAATGGAAGACTCATTTGCTTGAGGACACCATTCCTAGCTGGTCTTCTAGTAAATGAACATCTGCAAAATTAGATATTAAAAAAACGTGCAAGAGACTAACTTCACACACTTACCCATTGATAGATGTCCTGGACATGAATAGGCTAAAAACAGATGACACAAAGGAGTGATAAAGTTGAATGAACAACCAGCCAGATTTCTCAATACTATTGTTTAAGAAGATCTGTGTTCCATGATCAAGGTGACTCTGGATGAAGATAGGCTGAAGTGCTTCACACAACTGCGCCGTATTGCACAGATACCACTAATGGGAGAAAGAGATAAGAATTATTACTGATATTTCAGCTCTGCCAAACCAGACAGAGCTCTAGATTAAGCATGAATTACAATGCAATCGCAAGCCCATGCTTTACATGCAGGAAATCCCAGAATTTACCAGCTATAACAGTGTTTCTCAACCTTGAAGTCCTTGGCGTAGACTTCAACTCCCAGAATTTTTCAGCCAGCATGCATATTCCCTATGTATGCAAAGTTTTCATTTCAATTCTCATTATCTCTTCTCTTCTCAAAAGCTGACAAAGATCAATATTAGAAATCCTAGGTAATTCTATTACATTTAATGCAATGTAACACAGCATCGGTTTTTACATCTAATATGTTAGAAATGAGTGCTAGGTGCTCTATGAGCTTGATTGTTTTTCTGCAGATGTTTCATTACCAAACTAGGTAACATCATCAGCACCTAGGACTCTATAATTCAACCCTGAGATATAAATAATCTCTTCTAGTGTATGTAATATTAGCCTATATGAACAAAGACTAGGCCTGTGAAAGGAAACGTCTTTTGAATCTTAGCTGATATAAAGATCTAATTTAATAAGCTAGAATTGCCATTCTCCTTACTGTTGCTTTAGAAAACTTAAGTCTTCTTAATTTTAACTGCTTTTGTAAGCCGCTTTATCAGTGAGATGGGCAGCATATACATTTAATAAATAAATTTCAACAAGAATTTGCAACTAATATTTATAGCAAAATCAGTCAGACCTTAAAAGATGCCTCTGTCTTCTTAAGGACTGCGTGGTTAGTATATTAAAATACTTCTATGACATATTCTCACTGTATCTGCTCCTCTGGAAGTTTAAAACAGTGAAGAATAAAATCTGAATAATATACACACAAAATGCTAAGGTTGCTGGCAGCCCAGGAAACCTTGACTGCATCCACGACACCTCTAAAAGCAATTATTGAACTATAAGGTGCCAGAAGGGCAAGATAATGAAATGCATGAATGGACTAGAATCATAATTTGAATTTGATATAAATTAAATCAAATTTAGGATGGATACTATCCCCAGACCCCACCAATTTTCTTGCTGAAAACATTAAACAGCCTTTTCATTACTTTTATTGTACCTGGAAGCAGAATTCTTTGAAGATGCTATAGTCAGATAAAAACAATGCGCAATGTTATTCCAGAATTAATTCTAATGCCTAGAGGTAAAAGTGGCCTCATTCTGTATTATTTATTTACCTATTTATCATTAGATAAAGCCGATACTGCCAACTTTACTGTTCAGCAGGGACACATGGAATTTGGCCAGATACCACGCTGATTTAGCAGCCAGCCAGCCAGCCACTGAAATAATTCCCTCACTTTAGGATGTCCTCTATCAGCTCTTGCCTTTTCCTCTGGGCAGGCCTGCAAATTTCCAAGCAAAGCTTTGGGTTAAAGATAATTTCCTTTTTAATTTTCACAGGATGCTTAGTAACTTCTTGGGGTGGCAACATTATTGTTCAGAAGCATTATTGGAAGGGATGGAGCTTTGCTAAGATGCATGCCAGTGTTTTTTTTTAATGAGACAATTCTAAAATCAACTAAAACAGGTAGCTCAGCAGTTAGACAGGAGATGCCCCTGAGCTCCATGCTTATGTAACTGTGATCTGAATTAAGAAGTCCTCTATAATGTCCTCAGTCTAGCCTCTGCCAAGGAGCTGGGGAGAAAAAAATGAGTGGGATTGGCTGAGAGAAAACAGGAGGTGAGTTTTACCACTTTTTGGCTTTAGCCAAACCAACAGTCAACATCTGGTCCTCGAGATCACTCCTGATGGGATTTTCTTCCCCTCCTGGTCTACACGGGCTACTGGAATCAGGCTGTTTTAAGCAATCTCAGAAACATCAGCGGGGCCATTTTACAGCACTTCCTGTTCTTGTCAGGAACTGTATTAATCTCTGACTGTAGGGCTTCCTGCTGTTCTAATTATCTTCTATAAAAGCTTGTAAATCTTCTGTGCTTTTCTTGAAAGGATGGGAGGAATTGATTACAAGAAAAGCTTTTCTTTATATAAAGGATTCCAGGCATACAAAATTTAGCAGTGAAAGGCTAAATTATCATAACAAGTTGAAAAAGGCACAATGCAGGCAAACATCCAAACTTTCAATCCCATTGTTTTCTAGGGCTGCATGTATGGTATCGTCTTTACTCCCCCAGGTTTATAATGGAAGAAATTATAGCTTTCAATGATCACCTGGAGAATTTGATGGAAATAACTAACAAGGAAAATGTGTAGTTTGTTAACAATTTAACCTATTTAATACTTATGACAGTTATTTGCATACTGACTTAGAAAAAGTATATTATAAAGAATAATATACTCAATAGACTCATAGACCACGTTGGCCTGAAGAATTACAACCCCAAATCAAGTTTAGTGAAAAGTAAAAACTAAAGGCAGATTCCATTTTTAAATCCAGGGATAAGAACCAGCCCATAATAGGACAGCTGCCGTTCCTCAGCTCCTCCTTGCCTTTTGACAATCCAAGCCCACCTAAAACCAACAAAGTTCAAATAATATTTATATCTAACTCTATCTGGCACAAGTGGAATACGTATAAATCATGTTTCTTTCAGAGTTCCAGCTTTCTAGCAGATGTTGGCCCACATTCAAGATCTGAAAACATTTACACTTATTAAATTACTATAAAGTGTCAAGCATATAAATACATGTAAGACCAGAGCTGTCAAGATGTTTTAGGATACAGCTCCCATAATAATATTTGGTTGTAGAATAAGAAAGACCAGGAAACAGAAAAAGGTTTGACAAGACCAGAAACACTGAATTGGCAAAGAGTATCTGACCAAAAGGAAAGAATTAAGAAAAAAATGATGAAAAGAGAGGTTATGAAGATTGAAGTTATGTCAGAGAGGAAACAAGAAAGCAACAACAGTAACAAAAGTGAATAGGTGGTGTTAGTGATATATATTAAGTAAAAGGACTAGCAGTGAAATGCTACGCTGGGTCAGAATTTTGGGAGTTGTAATCCCAACACAATTGCCAAGTTGGATAAATCTGGCTTCAGAGAAGGAAAAAGAGCAACAAAAAAAGGTCCCTGCCATCCCTTTCACTAGTGGAGATCTTGCAAACTAAAATTTCAGGGAATCCAAATTAGTTTCCTTCTTTCCCATCCCGCTATCTGTCAACAGCGAGGGGCATCGCTAATGCCTTGCATCAACAGGAAAAGGAGGCTCTGCCAGGACAGATCAAACCACAGGGGGATTTGCATGGTGAGAAAAAATATTTCCAGTCCCTGGCTATCAGCGAGGTTTTAAGACCAGAGAAGTGAGGTGGGGCTTTTTCAAGATTTAGGGGTTTTCACCAGCACTTGTTTTTCCTGCCACAGACGTACAAAAATGGGATGGGGAGGGCTGAGAAAATTACGTTGCCCTAGTTGCTTCTCATGCTCCAGTTGCAGAGCCGATAAAGATGTGTCATTTGATCTATTCTTTTCCAGTTCAGGTTAGGTTCTGCTATTGTTGGTCTCCCCACATTCATTTCCCATGCTCCGTTTGTAGGATTTTGGAGGGAGGAAAGGAGAGGACTGAGGGTGAGGGTCACCTGTCCCATCCTGTCCTGCCCTTGACCCTGGCAACTTTCAACCTTCCTGCCTTGTGCTCCAAGAAGGAAAGCAGTCCAGCGGTCCGTCCCCTCTGGAAGAAGAAATACCCCAACAAGGATTCTGCCCCACCTACCTACCTACCTAGTTTTATTTCCTGATCTCTGGCTCTGGGTCCCCCCCTCAGATCTGGGACAGAGGAGATTCTCTCCTTCCTGAAGAGGGCACTGCTGAAGGGGATGGGGAGTCCAACCGGGGGGGGCAACTTCATTGGGGGCCAGACCAAGCTTCAAACCTCAAATTGGGGGACTCCCCCTGATGGGCAGGGTCAGGGGAGCGGCTTTTGAGTTGGAAGGGGCATCCTAAGGGCTTCTGCACCCTCCACCCTCAGAAAGTGTCCCAGATCATTAGAAATTCAATCTAAAATAAGGCTGAGATTCAATCTAAAATAAGGCTGGGAGTCCTGAACCGATCCTGGGCGGGATCTGAAGACCACAAAAGGGAGGCGGGGAGGGGGCGTCCGTCTCGGTAGCCTCCCTGCTCTGTCTTCAGACTGAGCCCCCGTCATCCGTGGGGGAGGGGCGAAGGGAGCCTACCTGGTGGTTCTCCTTGTCGCCCGGCGCAGCCTGGCCGGGGCTGCTCATCACGTTCGCGTAGAGAGAGCGGGATAAAGGGCTCCTGAGGTAACGAGCCGGGCCAGACCACATCCTCTTCCTCAGCAGCCACAAGGAGACGGTGCAGCAGCCCAGCAAGGCCAGGCAGAGTCTCATGGGGGGGCGCGGGAAGGGGCCGCGGAGAGCAAGAAAGAAAGGGGCGCCCGATCACCCCCTCCCGCAACCACCGCCTCCTTTCTCCATAGCGGCGGCGGTGTCGGCGGCCAGAACCAGCGCGGAGCTCCCCATTTAGCGCCCTCGCAGCCACGCACTCACAGGCATCGCCGGCGCGCAGCCGAGGCCGGAACCCGAGGCCCGCGGAAGGGGGGCCCGGCCGGACAGAACGGCCTGGGACACGCGCGCGCTCGATCGCTCTTTCTCGCGCGCACACCGCCGCCGGACAGACCGCTTCTTCCTACGCGCAGCCGCTCTCGCGCGTACGTGCGTACTGACGCTCGCCCGGGAACGCGTACCTGGGCCCGCTCCTCCAATCCGCTCGCCGCACAATGCCCGTCACGGGACCGCGCGCCCGCGCGCGCATAAGGAGAAAGCGTGTACGCACGCTCTTTAACCCCATGCCCTGCTCGGACGGTCACCGGGTCGTCGGAAAGCGCGATGGTCTCCAAAGCCTGTTCTCCCCAAGGTAGACTTGTCTTGCACAGGGAAGTTCTCCTTTCCCACGCCCAGAAACATTAAAAAAAACATTAAAACATTATTCTCCAGCAACTTCTTCTCTTCATTGTCCATCCAAAGCACACAAGGGAAGAAACCAGCACAAAATGCCCCACAGCAACATTGGCAACTCATCAGGTAGACTGCACCTGCACAAGGAGCCTCAAACAAGACGACTTGATCTTTCATGACCAAAACAATTGACAAGAGATTTCTTTGTATTAAATGGAAATAATGGGAAGCAGTACTTTTGTTTCTCCAAAAGATTGTTCAAGAGAAATCTTACTACTCTTGAACAAGTGAGAACAGCTGTGGTGGCTCATAAGGGAGCTAAACTATTGTGCATGCTCAGAAGACTTCTTCCGAACTTCATTTCAACACTCCACTTAAAAAAAATATTTTACAGAACAAGAGCTTTGAGCACCTGGAAACTACTTTTAGCACACAGAAAAAAAAACTTTTATACTCTGCTAAAAAGAGTCTCTTATTTTAAATGAAGAAACTTAATGGACAATGATGAGTTTCTATGTCACTAGAGGCTAAAGAGAATGATAATACTGTATTATTATTACATCAGAAACCTACAAAATACAGTATTCAATTTTTCTCTATTCTCCACTGCAAACTCATTCAAAAATTAAAGTTCCTATAATTGGGAAATCATTTTTTTTAAGTTAACTACTGCCAGATTGGCACAATTCCCAACTTTAAAAGAGATGAATGATACTGTCAGAATGTCAAATAGGGATTCTGCATTATGAAAGCACAAAGTCCAGGCCAATTTTTACTGTTGGTTAGGAACTGCCTCATTTTATTCTGCCAGCAGAGTTTTAAAATGATTGTTGCAATAATAAGTAATTAAAAAAAATAAAAACCATTGGCATTAGCAAGTTTTCTGGCACATAATTGAAAATAAGAAAGCATTATGTTACTACATGTGACAAACTAGTTTAGTCAGTTGACCTGGACTGAAAAATATTATTGTTTATGACAGTAATACCATTTACAGAAAGAGTTTTAAAGGTCTTACCAAATAAATGAGGGTGTTTCCAATTCTTAAGCAATATTTCTCATTTTAAACCTCCTTGGTTACCAGTTCTTCTAGCTGACCAAGTAAGCAGGAGATTGATAGAACAGTGTTTAAGTGACTTATTCTACCAAAACGCCACTTATAAAACCAGGTTGCATTACATTTCCTATGATATGTCCAACAATAGAAATTAAGGATTTAAAAATGCAATCCTTTGCAACCATTATATAGTAGTTTAGCTCATAATAAAATGCACTAAGGCCTTACTGGAGAGCCAAAAAAATTGATAGGCCAGAACTTATTTCAGCATGGAAAAAAAAGCTAAAGCCCACCTTAAACAAGCTTTCTAACAGAGTTCCCTCCTCCAATGTTCTAATAAGAATGACTAAAAAAAAGATTGGCTTCTGCATATGCATTACAAGTATTAATAACACAATAATCCACTGAGCAAAGGATAGTACAATTTATTTTGGCATAATTCAAGACTTCATTCTATCTAGTAAGATTTATTTTCCATTCATTACAAATTTTATTGGAAAAGTAAAAACTTAAGATTTTTTATAGACATCCCAAATGTTATAATTAATGTTATGTTAAGGCAGAAAAAATGATCTGCTAAAACAAATACAGAAATCCTGCAATATAACTGAACACAAGATTATCTGGCAATTAAGAAATCCAAAGCTGATCTTCCCAATCGATATTCTTCCTACAGTCCTGGAAACCCAACTCTAAGCTTGACAGCTCAAGAAAGAAATCAAGAAAATAAGCTTTTCTTCTACTATCAAGCCTTTCCATCAGGTTCCTGTGAAAATGTTGGTCCTTCACTTCAGTTTTTCCACCATGTGCTACTATAGTTCCTCCTTGGCTACCACTAACAAGCTACACGTTGGTGTGCTTAAACATCACTGCCCTTGGAATATAAATATACCAGTACTGATGTTCCCAACAGCATCTTCAATGATATTATCAAGCTTAGTTTCCTAGCTATGAGCCATCTCATTTCCTTGTCTTCTTCAACCTTCAGACAACCATTCAAGGTCGGATGGTGTTTAGATGCCTTTTTTTACGGTCATTGCCTTTTTTTGGTCTTAATAGGAGATAGGCATTTTATTTATCCCTTAGCTGTTAATGTGAGATAGAAACTTAAGAGTGCCAAGTCTACAATACTTGCAAGGTTTGTCTCCAGTCAATGGAACTAGAAAAAGATCCCTACTTCATGATAAAGTAGGGTAAGACTTAAAACTACAGATGATCATGAAATGGCAAAGGCTGCATTTGATTTGATAGTTCAAAGGTTAAGAAAATCGAATGTTCTTGCTCACAATTGGCATCTATCAATTCACATTTATAGTTCACAGTATTGGCATCAGATGAGTATTCTGGATGGAAAAAGGGGTCCATGTCAGAATTTGTATCACTGCAAGGCAAAGTGGGACCAGACAGATCATGTAGAACATGGCATCGTGGAGACCTAAGAATAGACTGGGAGAGAACATTTTACAATTTTCCACTGGTATTATAGAATAAAGTATCACTATGGTCCAATTTACTGAGCTGATTTTGTGCCCACTCTTCAGAACAATCCTTCTTTCTTTTGTTTATATCTGCAATCCAGCTTCCTAAGCAAAATCTTAATTTCTTTCAGGAAAATAATCTCAAATTGTCTCTGCAGTATTGAATTCACATGCTGATTACCCAGGCAACCTACTAAAGATAGCCTGCTTCCTGAGGGCAGCTATGCTCATTTTTTGCAGCAAAACTAAAAAGTTATCTGTCACCTTCACGGCTAACTGATTATCGTATGCATAATTACTGTCCACTTCATCAGACACAATCTGATGTGATTCAAGAATCAAACTAGGTATGTGTGTAACAAACTATACAGTCAGTCCTTGACTTATGACCTCAACTGGGATAAGAATTTCAGTTGCTAAATAAGGTAGTTATTATGTGAGTTGTGCCTGATTTTACAACTTTTTTTACCATGGTTGTTAAACAAATAAGTGAATGATAGGGTTGTTAAGCGAATCTGACTTCATTGATTTTGCTTGTTAGAAGATAGCTGGGAAAGTCACAAATGGTGATCACATGACCACAGGATGCTATAACCATTATAAATACCTGCTGGTTGCCAAGTGCCTGAATTTTGATCTTGTGACTGTGGGGATGCTGCAATGATTGTAACTGCAAGGAGCAGCTACTTTTTTCAGTGCCATGTAACTCTGAACTGTTGCTAAACAAATGATTATAAGTCGAGGACTACCTGTGAAGCTTAACTCTTTTAGGCAGATTAATAAAGTGAACTTTAATAATAACCTGCCACTTACCTTGAATCAGGATCAACAGCTTTACTATTCAGATCTGCATAACCAAACTGATTTAGTACAGAAACCACAAGCATAGGAGCTAAAGACTGAGCTGGTTTTGTAAAGAGAGCGTTGGTTCCAAAGACCATAGATGAGAGTGGCGATCTGAAATGTGAAACAGAGACCAGAGTTACCTGATTAGTAATAGAAACAGCTTGGCTTTTCATATCTACGTATTAAATGAAGCAATGATGCCTCTGGTCTCCTTTAAGAAAAAAGGCAGACATTTATTTAAAAAGTACTCACTGTCGTTTATGTTTCTTTAAATCTGCATCGATAATATCGGCCAATGGCAAATTAAACAAACTGAAGGAAGCTTGAACTATTACCCTGAAGAAATAAAATAACCAGTTGAATTAGCCCACATAAGTCAATTGGCATATTTGTCTATTATCATAAAGTATTTTTGATTATCTAATGTTAAATTAAAACAGAGCACAAACTTGGAAGTCAATCACTAGGCTTTAGGGCTGGAGACTATTTTGGATCCAAAAGAGAAAAGGTGATTTAGAGAAGTATTTCTCAACCTTAGCAACTTTAAGAAATGTAGACTTCAACTCCCGGAATTCCATTAATTTGCTGATTCCTCTTAAAGTATCAGAGTCAAAGGCAATCTCTTGTGGAAACAGCTGATTTTGTAAAAAAATATGATAGTTTCAAATGATTTAGGGCCATTGATGCTTTAGTTTCAGATTATTGAGCACTACATCCTGGCTGATATTTAATGTCAGCATCAGTTTTGGATTGAGAATACTGTATCTCAGTGGTTGCTAGATGGCAAGAAGAAATTGAAGTGATCTGTATCTTTTTACCTCCCCTGTTTGGCAGCCTAAAATTGCCAGGAGTATTCCTCAGCTCTAAAACTGGTAATAAATATTTACTTACATGTTGACAGTGAGATATATAGCCAGTAAGTAGTAATATTCTCGACCCAGAAAGAACATGATAACTGCAGCTATTCCTTCCAGGTAGAAAGAAAATAACACAATCTTGTAATAACCAAATTTCACCAACAAAGCATGACTGATGAGCACAAGACACTGAAATACAACAGGAATAAAAAAGGAGAACAATGTCAACTGTAGTCTTACAACGCAGATATAGTATTTGTGTAGCCCTATCAAATAATTTATTATCATTATGAGGCTCAATTATGATTATAACTCAAGGACAACAATGACTTCAAATTTATGTTTCTAGAAAAACTTATTTTCACTCCAGCCAATCCATATATAAATTCATTCTTTAAAAAATCTTCCTTCCTTCCTTCCATCCCATCATTAAAGAGGACAAAAACTTAACAAACCTAAATCCCTATCACAATATTAAAAAGATCAAACACAACCAAATAATCTAAAGAATTGTCCTGTATCGAAAGATATAAGGTTAATGCTGCGTGACCGATTAAGAAGCAGATACTAATGAATTCAGAAGGGAAAGGGTTAAAAAATATGCTTCACTAAAAAAAGTGCTAAAAGATGAAGTACTAGATTTCAATTTAAGCAGTAAGCACTTAGGCTCAAGCAGCCTCTTCATCAAGCAATAAAAGAAGGCTGTTTATCTCAGAAGTGTGACATTTAGTGGACTATTTAAAACTCTTGTCGGGAGGTTGAGAGTTCAGAACTTTTTATTATGAACACTTTAAAACTGGCCTGAAGAATTTATTGCCAAGCAAGGATGAAAACTGTGGCTCTGCCAATCACATTTCATTTACAAAGTTTACAGGTGGCAAACCTTTCTTGCCATCTGTAAACTTATTTTTACTTGCCTCCAAAGCTGAATTGTATTTAAACTTTTTTTAAAGTAAAAAATGGGACAGAAACAATATTCTGAAGGCAAATAGACCAGTTGCACTGTATCTGAAGGGTCATTCTCAAATCCTATCCCTTGTCATGGTGGAATTATCAAAAGAGGAAACAAAACTCCATAAAAATACTTTTTGAAAACAATTATATTCTGATACATGTTGTGTTCAAAACAAATATGTAGTATTTTTTACTGGCATATATAAAATATATGCGTTCATACAAATTATATTTTGTGCTGGGAACAGGCAAGAAGAATCAAGCAATTTTCCTGAAATCAGTTATACCAAAACTTTGATCTTATAATGGGTTATTTTTCTCCAAGATTATCCCTAATTTTTCCCAGCAAGAAGTATAACTTAAATTTATTGGGAATCAACACATTTAAAGATATATAAAAAAAGAACAAGGCTTTTTCTGCCTACCTGAGGACAAATAAAACCTGCCCCATACATAAAGCTTCTGACAGAGGATGAAAGAACTCCCTTTGGGATGAGATTATCTGCAAAGATCATCATGAAATTGTTGCAGAAGGCTAAGTGAAAGACTTGGAAAAAGTTCATAACAACAAAAAGCAAAAAGTTTTTCTGAGTCAAGATCTGGCAGGTTAATGAGAACACAGAAGACCAAGAAAGAGAGGTGGTCTTGGTGCTTTCTGGATTAGACTCCTCTATCAATGTTTCCTTTTGCTCGTACTGAGTCGTGCTGTAGATGCCTGTGTAAAACATACAAGCTGTTGCAATGATTCCTATGAGCACTGTGAAGGCCTGAAAGTAGGCAAAGTGCTCCATGTTAGCAGAGATCAAACCACAGAACAGGATGCTGGTTGATCCAACTAAGCTGGCCACCTGGTTATATTTAATAAGCTGGAGGCGACTTTCATGTCGGGTGGAGATTTCAGCAAAAAGAGCACACTGCGCCAGCAAGACAAAGGTGAGCAGGCCATCAAAGGCACACAAAGCCACGATCAGATGCAGCCCGCAGAGCCAGTCGTGTTCTTCATATTGTTTCCAAGGAAACCACGGTAAGAGGAATGCTAGGGCATACAAGGGAGCGCCATATAAAATAGAAAACTGACGTCGGGAGCAGCAGGCCACTTTGGAGTTATCTTGAAAATAACCAAAGAGAGGGTCATTGATGGCATTCCATATCATGAAAACAACCTAGAAATAAATATAACAGGTTAAGCTTCATCAGCAAGCAAGACAGGAAGTCACAAAATCCAAGGATGTCCCTTATAGGTAGTCTTCAACTTATGACCAGTTGCTTAGGGACTGTTCAAAATTACAACCTGTCTGAAAAAGGAGACTTACAACCTGAATCCAAAGTTCTAACAATCACCTCCCTGTTATGTGACTGCACTTCGAGTGCTCAGCAACACAGCCGCACTTATGGTCATTTGCAGTATCCCATAGTCACATGACCACATTATACTATGGTTTTCTGAAAATCAGCACTTATTTCTGGGTTTTGGCAAAGCCACACCCGCAGCATTTTCACATTTACAACTGCAGCATTCACTTAACAACTACCACAAAAAAGCTAGTAAAATTGGGCCAAATAAGATGATTTTGCTTAAAGACTGGCATGACTTATGACTATAATTCTAGGCTCAATTATGGACATAAGTTGAGGGTTATCTGTATACTACAGTTACTCTTAAGAAACACATTTCCTGATGAATTTCAAAATAGCAACAATTGGGTTACAAAGTCAAATTTTTACTAATTACAGCAGTATATGGCTACTTTTGTACTGTATCTTTCAAAACAAGCTGTTCCTTTTGAATGTAAAAATATAATCCACTTGGATACAAAACACAAATAACTACATCAATATTATTTACTTTTACCTGCCCTTGGTGGAATGCTGCTTCTGAGATCTTGTACTTGTTTAAAAAGAGTTTAACATAATAGAAATTGAAGATACTGTTCATCATTCCAGCGCCTAATGTCGTCATCGAGTAGGCAAGAGCATTAGGATGAAGTCTTAAAAAATACTTCATTTTTCTACTGTAGTATTTTTCTTCTTCCTTGTGGAAAACAAATAGTTGTCATTGGAAGAAATAAGCATATATGGCATCCTAGAATAAGATTTCTAATTTTTAAAATCCTACCTACAGCTAGAATCTGAACTTGAGAGTAAAGAATGAAGCTCATCAGTTTAGAGCACAATCATAATTTTGTGGAACTGTTTCTGTGCAATATTTGATGGAGAAACTATCAGTAGATGATTAAAACATGAACATGATGCTGTAACAATACTGAACAATTTTTCTGTTGAAGTAAAATTGTTGCAGAAACATTGCTCTTGAGTAACAATAAAAATATTAATATCAACTCAATTTAAAAATAGCATTTTATGCTTTTTTGGCCAGGATGGTTTGATACAATTAATCTGATGAGTTTATGTATGAAAAAGTGTTTTGTATTATCTTATATATTGTACTGAAAATATTTGTAAAATTAATTTATGACTATCAGCTGTACCAGATGTATTCTTTTCTCTGTAAGAGAGGAATTAATACTTATTTTGGAAGAACTGTGCTACAGATTAACTACAATTTTGTAATGAATATGTTTGGAAAAGATTTATTATTAATATATAATAATGAAAAAGAGCAAACAAGAGTATGTTGGATTTTGGCCAATAGATGTGAAAATGCTAAATGAAAAGAACAAAAGATGGATGATGATATACATTTGAATAATCCTTCCTTTTTAAAATATATAACTCAGTTACCTTAAAACATTTCTATAGGT
>JANHZU010007477.1:30353-42288 GCA_032468055.1 Acrochordus granulatus | reverse complement strand
GCTGGTGATTCATCCAGCCCAGCATTTCGCATGATGTGCTCTGCATATAAGTTAAATAAGCAGGGTGACAATATACAACTTTGTCGCACTCTTTTTCCAATTTGGAACCAATCTGTCATTCCATGTCCAGTTCTAACTGTTGCATTTGCTTAATACTGTGTATTAAAAATATAAAAAACTACAAATGTGACACAAAGTTGCATAGTTGATTAAAATTATTACTTTACAAAACAAGGAAGACCTCTATGACTTATATAAGTCATTTAAACAACTAGATTAGCAGAAATTTCAATATTTTTCCCCACTTGCCCTTTTGAGTTGAATATAAGAAGAGGAAACATTCAGGTATCATAACCTAGTAGTAATTATACAGTGTCAGTAAGATGTATACCAAACAACAATAAGTTGTTGTTTTTCTTGAAAATAAAATAATGTGAGGCTGTGATGCCTCTTTTGGAAAAATAGTAATAAATGTTATTTTTTGTTATTTACTTCATTTCCTATTTTGTTCTGCATAGCATTTGTCTTCTATTGTTTTTCTGTCACTGTGAACATTTGCATGACAATGGGATCTGTCTTGCTTAAGGATTCATCTGTTTCTGCTACTCCTGCTGTTAATTTCCCACCTGTTTTCTGCAGGATGTCACTTATTATCTCAATTAATTGTCATGTCAAGATATTTCCACAAGTGACAAATAAACATCTAGGGTTAGCAAGATTGGCCTAGTAGATTTTAAGGGCAGCCACCAAAATTAAGGTGTATTGCTATAGTACCCAACAGGTCAGATTATTCTGTATGTAAGACATACCAGGATTTTTCTGTTTCTAGGTGGTATGATATTCATATTAAAATTCATTTAAATCACTTACAGTGGACAGCATGTGTAACATGATGTTCAAGATATTTGCAACGAGTTACTGCTTTAGTCCGCATAAAAAATTGTCTCTGTGGGTTAGGAATTTTCAGAAACTGAACAGCAACATTTATTTTATACTTTGATTTTTTTGAGTATTGTCTCTTAGCCAATAGAGAAGCCCCCAAAAGAAGCAAAAGAACAAATAATGTTTATCCTTATATGCACATAGTTATCAGTTATATGCTCATAGATATCAAACACTATTAATTCTAACAGCCTGGATCTTACAGAATCTCAATTTCTGTCTATTTTATATTTTCTTGAGGCTATAGTATCTGGGCTAAAAAAATCTGGATGACCACAAGATAACAGCAGCCTCTCCATCCATTCAGAAAATTCTTCCTGGTTATCAGTTCAGATATAATGTTCCTCGTTGACTTCTCAGCATTCTATAAGCTGATTCAATTTCTGCTCTAGAGAAGCTGAATCTGGCATCAAGTAACTTTTGTATCAGGGCAGAAAGTCAAAGGCCCACCTGGGTTCCTCATCAAAATTCAGGGACTCTGATACTTGGAGAAATTTTTATTTTTTTCTGACACAATCAAAAGGCTAGTTAAACACATTCTTGGAAAAATATCTTAACACAATATTGTGTGAATACAGGAAGTATTCCCTTTTCTTCTGACAGAGAGACGCAATTATGTTTTCCCAAAAGTAAATGGGAAATGGGGGTACTTGGGGTATGCTTGCATGCTGAACAACATGAATAGGAGATATATAGACAATTTAACTTACTTATCTAGTTAATAAATTCATGCCAACACTATATTTTGTAAGATTTTCAGATGTCTTTCCTTGTTTTATGTTATTTTTGTATGGAAAGAGAGTTCTTACCATCTAGTTAGAATTAGAGATAACAGTGTTTCCCTCCAGTAATAGGATGTCTAGATTTGAACAATCTATATATCTTTAAAAACTTCATCATGATGTATATATTGGGGAAGAAAAACCAGAGGCACTACAATGCCAAATTTGGCGTCTCTTGGTTGAGAAGAAAGACCGCACTGTAAAAGATTTTGCATGGCTGCAGAGGCAAAGAAAAAGGTTTGAATCAGATTAAAGCAAGGTAGCAGCACAGTAGGATGGACAGTGAGCACAGTAGGCTGGGGAGCACCTTGCCACCCCAAAATATATATTTCAGATCTGGAACACTGGTGTTTATGAGCAACATTTGCCATAAGTGACAACTATTATTTTTCATGGAAAGGCCCACACACCAAACATCTCTAGCTTGGATTTCTTCCATTGTATTGGACTTGAACTACATGTTGTTTGGAGAAATAACAGGATACAGTATTTGTATACTTACTATAGATAAACAGTATTCTGAAAGTTATGATGTCTTTTGTTGTTTGCAGGAAAATAATTAACAGATTTCCTGATTTTAAAGCTAACAACAACTATGAGAGAAAACTTTAAATGTCCATACTTATCATTGTCATGTTTATCCTGTTTTTCTGAAGGCAAAAGCAGTTTTGGCAAAAGTGGGTTACCCTGGTTTTATAATGAATGATACATACATTACAGAAGGCATCAAAACAGTAAGTTCTGTTTTTATTATTTTCAGTTATTACAGTACTTGTTGCAATAATTGTTATAAATCTTTTTATAAGTATACATGCCAAAAGTCTAGTGCTAAAAGCAATCATACTTCTATTCAGGACCCCCTTTCTCTTATGCAGCCTGTCTTCCTTAGATGCTTGTCTCTCTCCTGCTTCATATTTAATAATAAGCTTCTTGGCAGTAGAATAAAAATATGGTAAATAGGATGGTGGTTCTTTCCTTTCTTAGGCACTTCAAGGAATGGCTAAAGACACTATAAAGCCCATTTGCCCACTGAGATACAGTCTTCGGATTTCGGCGGCATATAAATGTAATAAATAAATAAATAAAATACAGTTCTGTTCCTTCCCCAAGGAATTTCATGAGCTTGGGGCCTGATTCAAAATAAAATAATCATTTTGCCATATTTATATCTGGTTTGCCCTGGAAATGAAGGAGTAACAATCTTCTCATAGACTGGAGTTATAGAGAACACCCTGCTCACAATTCTTGAAAGGATACAAGGATAAGAATGGGCTGTATCTTTGGTCAATGTATAAATCAGGCATATTGAGAGGTCAGCAAAGTGGGATAGATAGATAGATAGATAGATAGATAGATAGATAGATAGATAGATAGATAGATAGATACTGTGGTATAAATAAACAAACAAGAACATGGTACAATGAAATTGTGTTCTCAAAGCAGTAATGATTTCAGGATATATTAATACTATGAGTACAACTAATTCCCACTGGAAGTAATAACTTCTAAGAGCTTTATTTCTCTATCTCTTCAGTTATAAAAGTTGGTTTTGTACATTTCTTGAGTTCCATTTAATTGCCACATTATTTACATGACATCTTTTGTTAAGGATCATAATCTCTGAAGAGAAGAACCAAGTGTTTTTAATTGAAACAAACGATGATGAGTAAGTATCCTAAGATGTATTTAATCTCTGAAGAGAGTGTAAATCACATCTTAAGATATTCGTTTTGCAATATATGCAGTAGCTATCTTCAACACAAAACAATCATTATTGTCAACTGGGTTGCTGGAGCAAATTAATGACAGCTACAGTCTACTTTCTGAATAATAATTTTACTACTAAATTGCTAAATATTCAGTAAAGTAAAAAGAAAAATGGAACTCCAAGTACAGTATACCATACTGCCAGAACTGAGAGTCAGAGATGAATGCTCGGTGTCTAAACAATGATTCAGTCTGGTCTAAATATCACTGGTTTTTACCACTTCATCTTAAGCCCTTTTCTGCTTTTTTCCTTCCCTTCTCTAGGGAGGTTCTAGATGTATCTGGAAGTTCTAGTTGCATCTTCTGCTCCCTGCCTCTATGTTGTGAGAAACTGGAGGACACTGTGTACTTCCTTCCATTTCCAATTCTTCGAGTGGTGCTGACAACATTTCCCCCCTTTTATGTACCTTTATTGCTCTTTATCTCCTTGATTTTCATAAAAATGTTCCATCTTAGCCCTTTCATCACAATGGACTGCTTGCTGGTTTGTTAGACTGAGTTGTTGACAGCATATATGTTGCTGTCTTTACATACTATTACTATGTATAATACTATTACATACTCCACTGGAGAAGGAAATGGCAACCCACTCCAGTATCCTTGTGTCAAGAAAGCCTCATGGACAGTAACAAAAGGCTAAAAGATATGATGCCAGAAGATGAACCCCTCAGGTTGGAAGATGTCCAATATGCTACTGGGGAAGAGTGGAGTTACAAATAGCTCCAGAAAAAGTGAAGTGTCTGGACCAAAGCTGAAAGGATGCTTAGCTGTAGATGTGTTTGGAGGTGAAAGGAAAGTCTAGTGATGTAAGAATAATATTGCATAGGAACCTGGAATATATGATCTACGTATGAATCAAGGTAAGCTGGATGTTGTCAAACATGAAATGGCAAGATTGAATATTGAATAGTGAACTAAAGTGGATGCAAATGGGCAAATTTAATTCAGATGACGACAGTAACTACTACTGTGGGCAAGAATCCCTTAGAAGGAATGGAATAGCCATCATAGTCAATAAAAGAGTGGGAAAAGCAGTACTGGGGTACAGTCTCAAAAACGACAGAATGATCTTGGTTCAAATCCAAGGCATTCAGCATCACAGTAATTCAAGTCTATGCCCCAGCCACTGATGCTGAAGAGGCTGACGTTGACCAGTTCTATGAAGACCTATAACAACTTCTAGAACTCACATCAGATGATTTCCAGAAAAAAGATGTCCTTTTCATCACAGGGGATTGGAATACTAAACTAGGAAGTCAAAAGATAACCAGAATAACAGTCAAGTATGGCTTTGGAGTACAAAATAAAGCACAGCAAAGGCTAAGAGAATTTTGTCAAGGGAATATGCTGCCCATAATAAATGCACTTTTCTAATCATCTAAGAGGTGATTCTACACATGGACATCACCAGATGGTTAAAACCAAAATCAGATTGATTATATTCTTTGCATCCAAAGATGGAAAGAAGTATACAAGACCTGGAGCTGACTGTGGCTCAGATCATCAGTTTCTTATTGCAAAATTTAGGCTTAAATTGAAGAACGTAGGGAAAACCACTATGCTATTCAGATACGATCTCAGTGATATCCCTTATAGATTTAAGGGAATAGATCTGGTAGACAGAGTGCTTGAAGAATTATGGACAGGGATGCATAACATTGTACATGAGGTAGCTATTAAATCCATCCCAAAGAAAAATAAATTCAAGAAAGCAAAATGGCTGTCTGATGAGGCTTTACAAATAGCTGAGGAAAGAAGGAAAATGAAAGGCAAGGGAGAAAGGGAAAAATATACCCAACTGAATGCAGATTTCCAGAGAATAGCAAGGAGAGATATGAAAGCCTTCTTAAATAAACAATACAAAGAAATAGAGGAAAACAATAGACTGGGAAAGACTAGAGATCTCTTCAAGAAAATTGGAGATATCAAAGGAATGTTTCGTGAAAAAATGGGCATGATAGAGGACAAAAATGGTAGGGACCTCGCAGAAGCAGAAGAAATTAAAAAGACTTGGCAAGAATACACAGAAGATCTATACAAGAAAGATCTAAATGTTCCCTTATAACCCTGATAATACATCCTGGAGTGTGAAGTCACGTGGGCCTCAAGAGACATTACTACAACACAGCTAGCAGAGGTGACGCTATTCTTGCTGAACTCTTTAAAATCTTAAAAGATGATGCTTTTAAAGTGCTGCAAGCAATATGCCAGCAAATTGGAAAACTCAACAGTGGCCATAATGTGAAGAGAAGACTCACTGGAAAAGGCCACGATGTTGGAAAAGATTGAAGACAAAAGGAGAAGTGGACAGCAGAGGCTTAGATAGTAGATAACATTGTAGATGCGATGGGAGTAGATTTGGGCATCTCAGACTCTGAGAGGCAGTGCACGACAAGGAGGCCTAGTGTGCTGCTGTCTATGGGGTCATGAAGAGTCGGACATGACTGAGCAACTGGACAACATTACATACTATTTGGTCCCAGATTTCTTGTTCCTCCCTTGCCAACCCTACTTCTCTCATTCAGTATAAATATGATTAAATTATGCAGGTAATTTTATTCAAACCTCTTTTTAGCATATTCTAACTCATAAGCTGAATAAATCTTAGAAGTAGGCTTCCTGTTCGAAGTAGTCACAAAGAAAAGATATGCACACATGCAACTCCTCTAATGTCCCCTGATCAGATAAGATGAACCTAGACAGATTCTGAAGACATGCTGATATACCAATCAATAACTCATCCAAAATATGTTACAAATATGTTGTAGCAATGTTTGTGATTGTTTTTAAAACAACTGTATTTATGATAAACACTGAAAATGCAAAAGACAAAAAATGTTCCGCTTTCTGATGAACAGAATATATTGACAAAAGTTAGATTAGAAGGTTCTGCTTTTCCATCTAGGAAACTGGCAGCATTTTACAAAAGGAAGAGATTGATTCTCATAGTATAACTTAGTAGAAAGTGTTAATAATGGATAAAAAGAGATACTTCATAAAATATCAAAAGATTACCTTTTCAGACAGACAGAATAGAGCCTACTATTCATAACTGATAAAATCTCTGTAGGACTAAAAATCACACCTAGTACTCAGTTGGCAACTAGAAGATTAGAAGTGACAATCCCTCAGAATTGACTACAGCACCACCAGGACATACTGAGGAAATGTACCTTCATCATGAGAAAAAGAAACACATAGAGACATTGATATAAGCCTAAATAGCTTAATCTTTTAGACCTGTGGTTTTGCCTATGGGCAAAGAAAAATAAAATTTGATAAATGACAAAATTAAAAATACCCTGAAGAGAAACAGATAAAATTGAAATAAAATAATTAAAAGCCTATAAACTTGTATAGAATGAAAGGTAGAAAACCAGACGATGGTACAAATAACATGTACATTCATTGTACATATACATTAAAAAAACATCAGGGCACCTAGCAGAAAGGGTCGACATTAAGCCAAATACATGTGGTAATACAATGTGTGAGCTTCACTGGGTCACCAGACTTTGCATGATCATCAGACTGCAGGGCAGTTAATGCTACATAAGAAGAAACCAAAGTTCAATCAAGCAAACAACATCACAAGTAGAACATAATGCAGTCTTCTAAGATTAAGGGCTTCTGACTCCCTGAGTAGTGGGGCATGGTGGCCAAGCAGTTAAGTTGGCAGCCCAAGTTCAAGACTCAGGCACTGCATAATGGGTGAACCCCCATTGTCTGCCTAGCTCCTGCCAACCTAGCAGTTCGAAAACCTGTAAAAATGCAAGTAGATAAAGAGAATGGGAAGGTAGAAATGCCCGTGCATCTTGACATATAGTCATGCCAGCCACATGACCATGGAAGCATCTTCAGACAAATGCTGGCTCTTTGGCTATGAAACGGAGATGAGTACCACCCCCTAGAGTTGGATACAACTGAAAGGGGAAACCTTTACCTTTTTAAATCAGTGTGGGCTCCTGATCACTTCCTGGACTTATTCCTGGACTTATTCCTTTAAAAATGCAGGTAGATAAATTGGTACCACCTTGATGGGAAGGTAACAGTGTTCTGTGTACCTCGGTGTATAGTCATGCGAACCACATGACCACGGAAGTGTCTTCGGACAATGCTGGCTCTTCGGCTATGAAATGGAGATGCGTACTGCCCTGTAGAGTCAGACATGACTGGCAGGGGATACCTTTACCTTTTTAACACCCTGAGTAAAAAATACTAAGCTAGTTGTTAGTAGTTTTCACTGTTGATGACAATTGTTTTAACAAGAACTGGTAAAGATGGATAGAAGCCAAAGCGGAGATAAATAATGGAGGGGGAAAGAGATACAGCATGTTTTGCCTGAAGCCAGGTCGAGCTTTAATTTTCAATCAGCTGTATCTTGAAATAATTTTTAATAAGCGGTGTCTTCTGCACTGAAGTGTTCATGTCGGTTTCTCTTTTTTAATATTTCTATTTCTTATGTGATTAATAATGTTTTACAAACATGTCTTTCTTAGAAGTCTTTTCATTTAACATCTAGGTTTTTACAGGTCAATGCAATAGGTAAGTTTTGCTGTAAATACAGAAAGATAGGATTTTATGAAGACAAATTACCTTTGATTTAAAATGGTTTCTGGGAATTCTGAAAATTATACAAAACTATTAATACTATTATCTGCATGGTCTGAGTTTGAAACTGTGACCTTATTTATAATTTCTTTGAACTTGCCAGCAGTCGTATTTGTAGTCATCTCCTTGATATAATAAAATATTTACTAGCTATTAAAGGGCATAAACTGAAAATAAACACATTAAAATTTAGGTGATGGAAGCATTAAAATTTCAAGAGAAGATCAGTTTTATCTTTTCATGTTTTTTGGTTTTTGGTTCCAAATATCTCATGTTTAAAAATATCATTTAATTTTCCTTCAAGGAAAATTCAAGAAGAGTCAAGATTATTAACTCTTTCCTTAAATATGCCCCAAGGAAGGGATTTTAAGAATACTCCCACTTTTTTTATACTATTCATCATCAAAATGCATTCCAAAAACAGTAATCAAAATACATGTAGTACCAAAATTTAGAAGCAACAATGGAATAATTAAGTTTTACAGTGTGCCACATGTTGAGCAAAAACACTTTGTTGTCTGTGGAATTTCCTAGTAAATACTTAGTTTTACATTTCAGAATGTTTTCCTAAAAAGTGGTATTCATTAATTTTCTAATAAGAGAATTCTATTCATTGCAAAATGTAACAGATCATCAGTAATAATTCTGACAATTTTGTATTTATAAATTTCATAGAACAGTGTGCTGTTAGAAGAGCATTTTCTGTTAGAAGAGCAATTTCAACAGAATTGCATTGTTTTCCAATTTCTATCATAATACACAGAAAAACACCAGGTTTATTGGACATGTAACATCCATATATTTGAGGTTAACATTCATAGGGGAAAATTATGTTTGAAAAACTTTATTATGCACTATTATCCTGGTATATAAATAGGCAACAAACAGCACAAGTTAGTTGTTTCAAATATCTAAGGATAGTTTTTCATCCTTCTGAACATCAATTGGCACATATCAACTATGCCACCACAGCAGCTCAGAGAAGTATGGTAGCCATTCTAAGATTTTTTAGGAACCAGGGTGGACATATTATATCTATAGCCATTAAATTATTTGTCGCAAAACGGGTAGCACAATATGGTAAGGGCAACTGCACCCCAGCATAAAATTCTAATCATATGAAAAAATACAGGCATTTTTTCTGAGGGCCATATTCTCTAGACCTAGAATTGCTTTCAATACTGTACTTAGGCTCGAGTTGGTTGATTAGCATTGAAACAAGTCTCAGGAGCTAACGCTATCTTAGTGGTTTATTTTTATTTTTCATGGTGTTTCTGCCCCTCTTAGTGTATGACTATATAGTGATATTTAGCGATATCTTCAAACTATTTCAACATGGAATGTTCTCTAACTTCCTTCTAAATATGAAATGGTGAAATAGTATGATATATTGAACTTCGGCATAATGTAGCAGTAGCCCTTAGGTTATATTTTTACCTCATTGAATCAAGGAACCACAATCTGTACATTTTTAAGTTTTCTTATATCCATTATCAATGGGTGTTTTTCAAAACATATTTTAATGCCTTCCTTCTGCAGTTATGGATGGTAGATATCAAGGAATCTGTGAAACATTTAGGCAATCCTCTGGTGCCTCTGTCAAATTCAGAACCCTAGAAGGTAGTTTTCTAAGATGTGAATTCTATGCGGAACTGCACTCTTAATTAATTTGCCCTCTAATGAAAAATTGCCCAGCCAACCCATGATACCCTGAAGTTGTTTTAATGATAGATACCTTGAAATCAACTTTTTGATTGCTTCATATATTGGTTTCATTTAATTATATCCAGATTTTTTAATAGAAATATAATTTGTATTAAATTATTACAGTGTTTTTTATTTTTGAATTGTACCTGGGTTGTTTTAATTATGTTGCATTGGTTTTTGACCATACTAAAGAAAGAGGTGAATGAGAATGTGAATGTGAAAATGGAGTTAAAGAAGGACGAGGAGAAAGAGAAGGAGAATAAGAAGACATACATTCTTCTTCAGATAAATTCTGGATATTTCACTTGTATAGTGTTAAGGTTATTCATCTTTATTCTTTCTGTTTTAATTGAATAATACTGGCATAACCCTTCAATTTGTTTCCAGATGAAGTTTTCAGAAACAGACTACTTTGGCAATGTACTTCAAACTCGCAGACATGTGGCCCAATCTGATTTCTACTGGCTGAGAAAAGAAGTCCCCAAAACAGAGTGAGTTGGGAAGACATATACTGGGGAAGAATTGAGATGAAATATTTAATCACACAATTAATTTGCAAGAAATATTGCTAAAAACAAAATTCAGACTTTTCAGCCTCAGTATGTTGAACTGTAACTGATAAAATTTAAAAATGTTATCTTTGGCAGGTTTAGAACTTGATGGCTTTTTGAAAAAAAATGCTACAGATGAGTTGTACAGTTTTTGTTGGCAATTATGGCTGTTTGGAATGGTGCTACTGGAATTTGTTTCTAATAAAATTTTCATAAATGATAATTATCCAGGAAAATTAGCAGAGCTATTTTTGTGAACTTAGGGTCAATACAGTAATGGGATTGAATTTCCATTTTAAAATGGATAAAAGTGAGCTTCTCTTATTTTTAAAAAAGGGGAATATTTAAAAAAGGGGGGAAATGAAATAATAAGACAAATAATCAAGTGGAAATAGCACTATTTCCTCTTTCCCTCTCTTTTTTGAGAAAGAGAAGAGGGGCTGAACAACCACATTGAGCTTATACACCCTATATCCTTTTTTAAAGTTCTGCTGTTGTTTTTCAATGTGCAGAAGAGTGTGCAAAGAAGATAATAGAACAGATGAGTCTGCCATTTATCTGTTGTGTACCTCTTTGGGGGACTAGGATCACAATATTGCTCAGATGGCTGAAGAGCCTATTCTTAGATTCTTCTAAATTATTTGCTATCATTACTGTAACAATTTATATCTAGTTTGTCATGAGTGTCCAGAGCAAAGTGAAAAAGAAGATAAACACCCTTGATCTTTTATTCTTATGGATGTATCTATTAGCTGTACTAATATATCCTGAGGACAGTTTTAGTCTTTAAAATATCACTGGAGATGAAATTAACTGGCAAATATTTTATTTCTGAAATGTAAAATTGTGGGGAAGTTCCTTCTGTATTATCTTCCATCGTGTTCTACTTTGGAACGAAGGGAACTGATCAACAACAGAATGAATTACAATGCAGTCAAGCTTATCTTTATTCCTTTCCTTCCCCCAAGGGCTATTTAATTTACCCTTTCCCACTTGAGAAAGAGGAATGATCTTCACTTTGAAGATCATCTTGCAGACCACCATTCTATGTGTCTAACCATAGTCACCTGCCACCACCTTACAGTCTCTGATCTCTTTCAGACTGCATCTCCTTCATAGAATGTAGTCCATCTGTGTGCATCTTCCTCCACTCTTATATGTCACCCTGTGCTCATCCTTCTTAAAATACATGTTTGCCACTGCCATTTTCATTCTTTTTGTGAAATCCACCACCATCTGCCCTTCTGCATTTCTCTCCCTAATACCATACCTACCCATCTCCTCCTCATCACCGGTGTTCCTTTCACCAACATGTCCATTGAAGTCTGCTCCAATCACTACCGATCACTACTCTCTCTTCTCTAGGTATGCATACCACCACTTTGTCTCACTTGCTCCAAAGTTCTTCTTTGGATCTTCAATCTCACACACAACTTGCGGCTCATATGAATGGATGACATTCATCACTACCCCTTCAGTTTCCAGATTCACACTCATTATTCTATCAGTCACTCTCTTCACTTCTAATACATTCTTGCTAAGCTCTTCCTTTAAGATTATTCCTATGCCATTTCT
>JANHZU010007477.1:0-15433 GCA_032468055.1 Acrochordus granulatus | reverse complement strand
CATAAGCAATTTTTTGGTCCCAGGCACCTAAAATTGGCCATTTTCTGAAATTGACTCCAAAACCCTTTCTAAGCATCGCTCAGGCTTGTAATGGAATTTAGCAGTGATAAAAATAAAATCTGTAAGTATTTTATGACATACAAATGAACTTTTGTAGAAGATAGAATAAAATAAAAGGCCAAGATGGAAATTCAAATATACAGTATTTGCAGGTTTTAGAAATGACTCAGAGGGCAAATACCATGCTATGGATTGTTAAATCAAATGAACATTTCTTTGAAGATCTGCAGTGACATTGATGGAGTTGCTGTTGTCAATTTAAACTAAGCACAGGGGATTCCGATTTATATTGGATTACAGAGTCAGTAGAGAAAAGGTATAGCCTTTCCTCCCCATTTTAATCCTGTAGTTGGTGGGGTGGGTGTGAAACATAACTGCAATTGAAAAGATATCCTTATTTAACATTAGTCAGAGCTTTTTCTCCATCAGTGAATTCTTCTTCAGGACAAAACATTGTGCACTCAAGTTACCCCAAAAGCAGGTGAACCTAGCCTGCTGATCAGATGTATAACTCTCACTTGAAGCAATCTATAGGCAGTACAAGTGGTAGGAAAGCAGTTTCCCTGCTGAAAAACCACAACACAAGACAAGCACAAAAGTGAATGTGCATTTCCAGTATATCTGAGCAAGGAATATTTGGATGCTTGTGCTACCTTTGCCCAGATTGCAATGGGCAACCCCAGAGTTCACTTCAGGTTCTTTTGATTGGCTCCTTGCTTTGCTCCAGGATAGTTATCCATCCCCCATTTTAGGATTGGATAACTTTTGGGTCCACTCCAGGCAACTAAGAGGTTTTCTGAATGATGTGATCTGTATTGATTTTTAAAATGACTTTATATTTAGAAATATTGATGTTGAAGATGGAGTAATATTTTTCTATATAATCTAGATTTCACTTTAGTCAGGCTAGATGTGTGCCCTTAGCAGACCTTTTTGGTGTTTTAAGGATACTCACGTCTTCGGTTATGTCTGTGTGATGACGAATCAAGAGAAACTCTAGGCCATATGTCACTATACTGCTTCTTCTATAAAGACAGATCTTCATTTGTCTGATTTTGAAGAAATGTCTGGATAGAGAGTATAATTTCTACTTACTGTTACTTCTTTTGGATAAGGATTCAAAAGTATTCTCCCAAGTCACCCAGTTTTGTACTGCCATCTGTAGAATACATCACACCATTTAATTTGAATACTTATGTACTGATGACTTTTTATAATACTATTTTTAACTTATTATATATTTATTCAGTTCAGTTGTGTCTGATTCTGGACAAGTCCCTGCAAAGTTTTTCAAAAGTGAATTGCCATTGCCTCCTTAGGGCTGAGAGAAAGTTACCAGCCCAAGGTCATCCAGCTGACTTTGAGCCCAAGGCAGGACTGAAACTCATGGTCTCCTGGTTTCTAACTTGTTGCCTCAACCACTATACCAGACTGATTCTCTCTCTCTTATATATAAAACAGTACCAAATGAAACAACACTGTAATCCAATGCATATTCCAAAAATTCAATTCCATTTCCAAAACTTCCCCAGCATCAATTTCATAATCTCTCTTAAAAATAATAAATCTTAATTTCCCTGGTTGTATATGCAACTTACACTTACATTGTATAATAGCCTCTGGCCTCAGGGAGCAATATTTCTCTTCTTTCCCTCTATATAATGACTCATATAGCAAACTTCAGCCATTATTAAGTTGCTGTGAAAAGTCTTTGGTTGTAAAAATGTCATCATGCTATTTTTTAGGTATTAGAATCAACAGAAATGTTTTAATATAAACAGAAAAATGGCTTGTTTCCCGATAATCACTTTTCCCCTTCCTTCCTTCCTTCCTTCCTTCCTTCCTTCCTTCCTTCCTTCCTTCCTTCCTTCCTTCCTTCCTTCCTTCCTTCCCTCTCTTTATTTTTCCTTTCCTTTCCTTTCTTTTCCTTCTTCATCTTCCTTTCTTTCATTTACAGTGATACAAATGCATACAAGAAGTATGGCATATAATTATGTGTGTACACCTGTTGGAGGAGCCAAGGAGATTTTTGTTACTTCAGATCTGTCAGCTCAGGGGCAGAATAGTCTTTGATTCCCATTTTTAAAACTCTGGATTCAGGAATAATTGATTGGAACATGATGTTCCTTCTGTCTGTCTTCACCATTTTAAATTTAGCTCTTATGAAAACCATCAAATATTAGCTTTCAAGTGATTTCTGAGAGTAAGGTGGGATGAAAACTGTGCCCTCTGGAAGTAATGTCAAGTTTCACTTTCTTCAAAAAGTGAAAACTTTTGATCCTTCAAAAACTAAAAATAATCCCTTCATTCCAGGACTACTTATGTATTCCTTTATTCCTACCTGCTATTTCATTTCTTAAAGACATGAGAACCATGTGTTTTCTTTCGCTGGTATATTTTAGAAACTTATCTCCTCAGTCTGATATTTAAGTAATCTTACACATCTCCCATTTCCCTTCACCTTTCTTCCATTTTATGGTTTTAAACTATAAGATTAAGAAAAGGCCTTTATATTCTTATAACATTAAATCTTACATCTTATTAAAAATAAAAATCTATTATAAGTGAAAAATAATAAGCATGAGCAATATGGTATTACTGCATGCATACTCCATTCTAATACATTTAACTATTTATATTTAGACCTCTTTCCATCAGATTTGATTTAAGAAAACTTACAAGCCATATTTGGCTTATATGAAAATAAAAGATTCAGTATTCTTCTGACAATTTAATTAGCCTGAGCTTCTTTGCATGTTTGCAAATTACAGTTGTAAAGAGAAGCTCTTTACTCTGCTGTGACAAATACAAGGTTTATCTATCTTGCTACTGAAGGGCTAGTAATTGATTCAAAAAGGTTAATTGTGAGCAGCCATGAAGACTGTTGATAGAAATGTAACACTGAACTGTGATTTGTCCATGAATATAAAAACATCCAGTGTGACTCTTAAGTAAAACCACATACTTCATATGCCATTAAGTTTTTTTTGCAGAGAATTATATTTCAGGTGGCACTGTGTTTAATGTACTCAAGAGAAGTTTAATGTACTTTTACGTGTAAAGTAGCCTAACTTCCATTTGCTTTTTACAAACAAAGATATTTTTTAAATTTCATAGCAGCCGAATGTTTCTCAAATAATCATGATTTTCTTCAATGATTTCTTTAAATATGCTCTTTTCCCTGGTTTATGTAAAAACAAATGTAAATTCTCCTGCTCTGTCTTCTCGATCTTAAGGTTCTTTTCTTTTTTAGATCATTAAGCTACGGTGCTATTGGCGTAATTGTTGGGCATGAATTTACTCATGGATTTGATAGCAATGGTGAGTTATTCAGGTTTTTAAACTTTGGTAAGAAAAAATGACTAATTCCAGAGTCCTATCTTAAACTTCCATGGGAATAGAAACAAAATCTAAATGCAAACATCATGTATTTTCCAAAGCAAGATGGAGATGAAAATAGTTAATCATGAATTAAATTATTATTTATATCCCTCAATCAAAAAATTTTAAGATTTACACAAATGGTGAACTGAAGTTTTTAAAAGGAAATGCTGCTGGGTTTGGTTTTAAGAGGTATGCATGTTTATTTTATTAATTCTGTGCTTTGTATCATAATTTTTTTCCTTGAAAATGGAAATGCAGGTCGCAAATATGACAAAAATGGAAATTTGAATCCCTGGTGGTCTTTGCAGTCAGAAGAAAAATTCAAAGAGAAAACAAAATGTATGGTCGATCAGTACAACAGCTATTACTGGAAAAAAGCAGGATTGAATGTAAGTTCAGGATTTTTTGGCTTAAACTGATTTATACCAATCAAAACTACATCTGGAACAATCAGCACTAATATATCATTGTGACATTTTGATGTTTGACAGCATGTAGTATACTTTTTTTAACTTTCTTTGACAAGGTTTCTTCCTCTATATTCTTTTAGCTAAATATATTTATTACAGCTTTTTCAGTTACTGCAGTACTGCTCTATTGAGTGATGCATGCTTTCATCTAGCAACATCTGGCTACTGTGGCTGGTGGGAATGATTTTAAAGCCTTATTTTCCAAAGCTTTCCTTCACTTTTTCCTTTAATCTCAAGGCAGGGAGGCAAAGAAGAAATAAAGTGGTGGAAGACTAGCCATGTTTGCTTAATTAGATGATTACTGACTATGCATTTACACAATTATAAATATGTCAATAACAACAATAGGTATTGTTGAACATGCATTCTTTTGCACTTTGGGTCTTTCTCTTTCTCTAGCTATCTAGTCTCAATAGTAGCATGAACAAAGACAAGATTAACATTATGAAGCAATGGAATCTACTGGTTAGATTCTTTGGAAAACTTCAGTACCCATGCTACATAGTTGCCAAAGTGATCTGAAAGACAGCATATTCTTCCACTTTTCTAACAGTTTTAATGCTACAGGCAGTTTGAAGTGAACGTAGAAAACATGATAAATGTTTTCCAAGTTTGTCCACAAGAAGTCCTTGCTTAATTACTGCCTTGTTTAGCAGCCATACAAAATTACAACCCCATTAAAAAAGTAACTTTATGACTAGTCCTTGCACTAATAATGGTTGCAGCATCCCCTCTGGTCAAGTGATTGCCATTTGTGTGCTTTACAGCTGGCTTCCAACAAGCAGAACCGATGAAGAAGCCGCAGTAAAATTGCAAGTTGTGGTTATGTGATGTCTCACTTAACAACTGTGCTACTTAACAATGGAGTTACTAGTCCCAAATATGGTCTTTAAATGAGGACTTCCTGTACTTTGGCTACAGTTGTGCATTGGTGTATGATACTAGATTACATTACATGTACAGCAGATTAAGTACGATATTGATTAAGAGCCCTCCTGTCTATCCAGTAGCAAGTATATCCAAGTTTAATACTATGGCTCAGTAATACATCTTACATGAAAGTATTTATCCCATACTTGTATTTTTCCCCAGTTATATGGAAATATTTGATTGTATTGAGAAACCGTGTTACTTAACATTATTCTTATTCCTAGATAAAAGGAAAAAGGACTTTGGCAGAAAACATTGCAGATAACGGAGGGTTACGAGAGGCTTTCCGGGTAGGAGTTCTTTTGTTTCTAAGTGCAGACCAATACACAGTCCCCACCCCCACCCCTAAATATAATATTGCAGGAAAAAAGGCTGTGAAAGCTGCACTGCCTTCAATGAGTTTATTACATCTCTTATTAGGCCTATAGGAAATGGATCAAAGAAAAGAGACAGGAAGAAGAAGAGGATCTATTACCAGGCATTGACTTCACCCATAACCAGCTCTTCTTTCTGAGTTATGCTCATGTGAGTAATACAAAACATTATTTCAGAATGGATACACATATTTAGCTGTTCCCTGTAGGGTGAGCACACAGATCTGCTTGATTATAAAAAGAATGTCATTTTCTTAAATTGTAGATTTTTACCAGTGGCCTGCCTGCCTGCCTGCCTGCCTGCCTGCCTGCCTGCCTGCCTTCCTTCCTTCCTTCCTTCCTTCCTTTACAAGGTCATACCTTACAAAAAAGATACACAGGGTATATCAGTGCTAATTCCTACCTGATAGTTCATTCCTTTCTGCCTCCCTAGTTGCTGAAGAGAAAGACATTTCGCAGGCAGCTCACATTCTCTTTTTTATAGCACAATCTGGGTGTGGATGGCTTGGTGCATCGTTTCTTTCTGATTCATATAGGCTACAGATGCCTACTTCTGTCATTGGTTATAAACTGGATCATTAAAGAGGTTCAGAATTATAGAACTGATTCTTTTATCTCATTAACTATTTATCTTAGGTGAGATGCAATTCATTTAAACCAGAAGCTGCAAGAGAACAAATCTACACTGGAGTTCACAGTCCCCCTCAGTTCAGGTATTTTAAACTGAATTCTTTTTTCTCAGTTGCAATAATACAGTAAATCTTGCAGGTATAACAGATCTAATGTAAACAGCTGTTCTGATCAGTTAAGAGATGTGACAATTTATTTTAACCACTCTTGTTCTGCAAGAACTCATACATTGTGTACTTCTCTCCTTCTACTTTATCCTGCTATTCTCTTAAGAACAATAGTGCATTATTTCCAGAGAAGCTGATTGGCAAAAGGGAGATAAAATGCCATCGAGGTGGGAGGGATGAATTTCTTCTTTCCAGGTAGTAGTTTCTCTTCTCTGATGAACTAGCATTTAGCTGTTTGGATTTTAATTTATTAAAGTTATTCCAGTATTTTGAATCCACATGTATTATAATCGTTGGTATGGACCAACTGTGATCCCACATGTCAATATATTTGGATCAGGTCTGAAAATATGGGTAGGAAAGAGTGTTTTATTTTTGGGGTAAATATATACACTCAGACATATATACAACTGAAGGCAATTCTTGCCTACTGCTGTCCTGACATCCAGCAAAAGCTGGTGCATCTTGGTGTGGTCTGCATCCTAAGGTACAGTATCACTGCCCAAACTTTTTCATTATTCCTATGGGTGAAATGTTTCTATACTGCTTTACATTTGTTCTGCTATACTTTAATGCTGCATTTTATTTTTTAATTTCTTATGTACCACTTAGAGACTGCAGGTAACTTATATAATTATAACATACATTATTATATATAATTATAATTAATAAAAGTGTTTTAAATTATATTTTTTTGAAATCATCAGTCTTTCCTAGAATGTACTGTACTGTATATAACATATGTGTTACTTAGGTCAGAAAACTACTACAGAATCAAAATCTCTTCCTTATTTAATTTTGTTTTAGTTTCACTTCTGGGACTATAGAATAGCTTTGGGGAATAGCCTAGGGGAATTCACAGATCTGTACTTCAACAGTCTTCCTCTCTTCCCACTCAATGGTCTGTCTAGTGAAGAGAGGGATAAATTGTGGAATTCAAGCAAATTGGTGGTGCAATTTCTTGCCAAGTTTTAAAGTAGAAGCTAAAAAAACAAGTCTATAAAACACCCTCCAGGTTTATATCAAACTTAAACCCCAAATCATATAGTACCCTACTTCAGCCCTAATTGTCGAGCTATTTCAATATACCCTTAGAAATGTAATTGCATCCATAGAAAGGTTCAAGGAATCTCCTTTTAGCTTTATCTATATTTAAAAGATTTGTTGCCTGAAATGTCTGTCTCCTGAAACAGAAGGATTAAAAAACCCTGCATAGATAACCATTTGGAATGAGAAAATAAATCTTCCAGTAATATAGTTTCCCCATAAGAAGAGTTAGGCAGTGAAGGATAATAATTTATGACACAAGTTTGGGGAACTCAGATAATGTTGAAAAACTTGAATGATGCTGGATCAAATGGACACTTTTAATGAAAAAACAGCTTCAAAAATGAAAAGTTTTTTCAGTGAAACTTAATGTAAAGTACATTAATATACTTTTATATATTTTTATGTTTAAGTACTTCCTTACTTTTGGAAGTATCCTAATAAAGAAGCATCTCCTCACCCCTCTGCATGTATAATATAATAATATACACAATGTGTATTACGCATAAATGTTACTATGAAAGCACCTGAACCGCTCCAGCATTTCTTCTAGGGATAATGTAACTAATGTCTCTTTCATGGTGTTGTTATTAATTATTATTGTGTAAAAATAACAATAATGACTGATTCTAGGGGGCGGTGCTCATCTCTTTGACCCTAATCAAAGAGTCAGTATTGCCTGAAGCCACTTCCACGGTCATGAAAAACAACTCTGCATATTTATAAATGAATAAACATGGGCAAAAACAATTAAAGCTGAATGCAGGTAGAGCTGCGTCCTGACCTTACCATACAGTAATTAAGAGCAAACCATTTCAAGCAGCAGATTGGGCTATTATGGAACAGTGGGGGATTTTTGGATATCTTATTTTTGGATTGGAAAAAGTAAGCATGCACTGGATTTTAGCTATCAAACAACATCACCTGATGTACCCAGGAAGTGGGTGGTGAGCCTTTTGAAGGATTTTATATGTTAACCAGAATGGTATGATGTTGTGGCAGTACAAGCTTGGGTTAGCACATGTTTCATTAACAGCAAATCAAAATGAAAGTTTTGTAGCCTGAAATCACCAGAAGTATAAGCATTGAGAATGTGTGACACGGAATTAAACTAATTTGCATATTTACCTTTTCTTTCCCCACTTCAGAGTTATTGGTGCTATGAGTAATTTTGAGGAATTCAGGAAAGCTTTCAACTGTCCAGAAAATACTACAATGAATCGAGGTGCAAACTCTTGTCGGCTTTGGTAGCATTTCCTCTGGAATCCAGTACAGAAATCATGCCTTCATTTTACTGACCTGCTATTACTTCACAATTCCATCGGTCAGAAGCAGACCAATATTGTTTTGTTCTGTAGCATTCCCATCCTGGTGCTTGACACAACCAGATCTGCCATTACTGAATTGCTTGTTCATAAGCCCAAAATAATTCAAAATGTAGCATATAGAAAAGAACAGGTCATTTAAAAAATTTATGTCCTTTATGAAGTTTATAACCAACACAGATCTATAACATAGTATTCTGATTACTATAAAGCAAACCAGCATGATCAAGATAACAATGATCTTTTTTACCTTTTGTAGTGGTCATGCAGATATTTGAAATTTGTCAGTTGGCATATCCCAAACCATATAAACCCACATGTTCAGTAAAATCCTCTGATTCTCAGCAGTCATATGCATCTTTCCTCTACATTCTTCAGAGGTTGATCAGAAGGATCTCTGAGAGCAGAACTCAGAATAAGAGTCGCTTAACCTGTTCTTTTTCCACTGCCACTCTGTGTTGTGTGATGGAAAAGGTGCATATGAAGCTTCAGTTATGCATGCTTTCTTCCAGTATGAATGCATATCCATTTCTGTATGATGCACATGAACAACACAAACACACACATATATAATCTATTTTTTTTTCAAATTATTTAATACCAATTTCATAGTAAAACCTTTAAGGCATCTTTTCCCTTTCCCCATACTGCTTTAGCATGCCAATTAATCAAGTTTCCATTCTAACTAGTATATATCTCATATATGAAGCTAAAAAGCAAAATTAAACAACAAAATCCTCTCCTCAGCTGTAATGAATATGGCAATATGGCAATAACATTTCTCATTGCGTAGATTCATCTATCCTGTATGCATCACAGGTACTTTACCTAAATTCTAGGGATCCTTTATTTTCATAATATAATTAAAAAGAACTGTGAAATGGGTAAATTCAAAACAGAAATATATTTAAAAAACACCTGTAGTGCTATCTTAAGCACTTTTTCCACATATCTTTAGCAACATAGATGTTGTGGCTATTTGCCCCCATGCTGGTTAGGTATATAAAAATTTGGGTACATTATTAAATCTTTGGTAACTTGACTGCACATTGGACTTATGATAGATGCTTTTTATAATATACAAAGAGTACATTTTTTAATTTACACAATATAGTGGTCTGGACCTAAACAACATATTGGGAAATAAGGAAGACATGTTGCAGCTTACTGTCCATTTATTCTAAGAAATGCGGAACTTCCTCTCAGACACCACCACTTGCTTTCAAAGTAGGAAGGCTTAAAGGGGCAACTTCTGTTATGGAGCCTAGCACAGCTTTGTCTTTCTGAGAGTTCTTAACTTGAGTTACACTTGGGTGTAGTATCAGAATTGGTCCAATACTTCCTATGGATTGCAGACCTATTAGAAATGACAGTGTCAATTCACTGTTGCAGATGGACTCAAAAGAATCAATTATAGTTCAGCTCAAAAGTCTTGATCATTTCTAGTATCTTAGGCTGAGGAATCTCTATTGCAAATGATATCAAAAGCTTACAGTGACAATGATTCCACAGAGTCCATGACTGTAGCAGGTCACTTTAATGCTCTAGGATTACAATATAAAGAGATCCCACAGACAGCTATAGTAGTAGTAGGATTATTGGTAAAGATTTTCATAAAGAATGAGAGAATGTTCTGTCTTTTTCCTATTTTTTAAATTGCTTAAATTGCCTTCCTTTTTCAGGAAAAATATTTCTATATAAAAATAGTTTAGAATTATTGCTGTATACATTTTGCACATTTATATTTAAGGAGGTGGAACTGAATACTAACTGGTTGAAATAGTAGGATAATTTTGATAACTATCATATAATACAAGCATTCCCAAATCACAGATGAAGATAATTAAAATGACAGTGTTTTTATCCAATGTATGACATTTTTCTACTGTAATCTGCTTTTGAGATCACTTGGGAAAAAAAAGATGTGATGAGTTTTTAAATAAATAAATCTTGCAAGGCTATTCCAATATTTTTTGTTTTCTTTATGTCAATGTGCAGGAAAAAAAGTATCCAAGTATCAGACAGTATTCAGTTAACTATAAAGGAGCAATTGTACTAATATTATATGGGCAATACCAGGGCAATTTTAGATTCTTAGCCATAGTTAAATATTATGCTCACAATGGCATAAATAATAAGAAAGAATAGGATTATTTACAAAAGACTCTTAATATGTTTTGGATTATGAAAATATTAGTCACAACTTTATTATTGCTTTATAAGACATTTATTGTAACATAAAATCTGAATAGTAAAAATTGCAAAAATTTGCAGTTTCTTAAAAAGGCAACTGGACTTCAATTACAAGATGTTATTGGAGATATTTTGCCCTTTATCCAGAAGGCTTTTTCAATCCTTCTAAAAATGAAAAAGAATGGTCAGGAAATATGTACATTTCTAAAAAGGGGGTGTGGGAAGATGAGAACACATAGCAAGATTACACACAGTCGGTTTAAAGAGGGTGTTAAGTTTCTAACAGAAGGGAAGGGTTTTGGGGGGGAAATCATTTCTTTTTTGACAAATGATTTAACATTGTTTCATAAATTGAAGATAGTTGAAATTTGGCAAAGTTGAAATCTTGACAAAGAAAGTAACTGGCTTTCAAGAGGAATTAAAGAATCAATATATATTAAGACTTTAAATCCTTCAATAAACCATGGTGGAGGAACCAGATTTCAACTACCTTCAATTTATGAAATGGTGTTAAATCATTTGCCAAAAAAGAACTTGCAGGAGACTCTGTAATGTCAATGTGCTGAAAGGCAACCAAGCTTTATCACCCAACATCACTGTTTATTTTGCTATGTGAAAACTTTGTTGTTTCTTGCATCCTTTCCCCAAACCCTGCCCCTTCTCTTAAATGTTTCTCATCTTCCCCATCCCCTTTTTAGAAATGTGCATATTTCCTGACCATTCTTTTTCATTCTTTTTCATTTTTAGATGGATTAAAAAAGCCTTCTGGATAGAAGGGAAAATGTCTCCAATAACATCTTGTAATTAAAGTCCAGTTGCCTTTTTAAGAAACTTTGCGAATTTTTGCAATTTTTACTACTTATCATGACTCAGATTAATGAGAATATTCAAAGATATAAAATCTGAATCCAAATTTTATACTTGCTATCCTATTTTTGGGTACTTATTTCTAACTAATATCTAGTCTGGAAGATCTCTGGGGATGAGAACTTACTTGGGTTGGGCTTTGGGCCCTTCTTTCTTAAGCTCTTATGAGTACTTTCAGAAGAGGGTCACTGTTTTTCATCCACCCACTAAATAAAAATTAAAAATATAGAGCAGAAAAATAGAATAAGAAATGAGAAGATTATAAAAACTCCATAGCAAGTCACAGAAGAACAAAAAATTCTGTAGCAAAACACAGACAAGAGTATTTGTGGCCTGATATACAGTTGTAAATGTATGAAGGCAAACAAATTGATAAGAAGAAATTCTATAAACTGCATGCTGCTTCTAAATAAATCATGTCATATTTCTAGAGTTGGAAGAAATGAGCAAGGTCTCACCAGAATAAGAACTTAAGAACATAAGTGGTATCCCATTGGATCAGTCTCCTGGTCCTAGTTCAGCAGTCTATTTCAATAGTGGTCAGTTAGCTAGATATGAAATCCACTATTTCCCTCAGCAGATGGCCTTCAGGCAATCACACTGCCATCAACGCTTAGTCAGATTCTCCTGACTTCCATGTATTGGTCCCACATTTTTTTCAAGATAGCCAAGTTGGTAGCCAGCTGCATATCTTACAATAAAATACACTGGTAAAGTGCATTGACGGATGAGAAACATCTAAGAAAAACTTCTGTACTGTTGTCAAAGGAAAGAAGAAAAAGCAATGCAACTGAAGACTTGTTCTGATTATGTGGGAAAAGGAATTGAGCTCAACTTACAGATTTTACCTTTTTTTAAATTGTCATGATGACTGAGGAAAGAATCTCATGAAATCAGGTTGCAATATAAGAATACAGTCAAGTTTTGTGCAATAAGCTTTCTCTTAATCTTTTAATGAATTATTTACATTTATGCACTCTATGAAGTTAGTGCTACCGTTTTGCTAGAAGCATACTTCTAATACAACCAAATGTTGACTATCCAATCCAATCACATCACTATTCTTTCCTTATCTTTTTCAGTAGTTCTCAATATAGATACAGATCACTACCTACAATCCTGGCCACGTGTGTTATTAAATGGATTTTAGAATTTAAGTTGTTTTAAGACTGAAAAATAATTATATTTTAATTTGCTCACAGTAGCTGTTCACAAAAGAACATGCTCCAAGCAGTGGAATAAATTTAATATTCTTCTGATATATCTTCCATAACAGTAAAGCCCTCTCTTTTTCTTCATGCAGACCACTAGATTATCACCAAAAGTGTCAAAAAACAACACATGAACCAAGGTCTACATAATGGTGTCTGGGAACACTATGACACATAAGTCACACACCTCCATTTAATAATTTTTTTTATAGTCAAAACTTATAATGTCAGTAACTATTGCTTATATTCTTGTGAGATTTGAGGCAGGAATGGCAATATCACATGAGATTTCAAGCAAAGTCACCAACATTGCCAACATTTATCTCTTTTACAAGTTTGTGGCCATTTAATTCTTTAACATTTTTTTGAAGTCTGGTCCTTCAATACATATTATCATATTCCCCTAGTGATCCCCAGACCATTGCTATGCAATTGTAATTGTTCTACAGTCTATATTCTTTGAGACATTGAATTATGAATTTGCCAGTTATCTCAAGAGAAAAATGGTTAAGCCTGTTAGTCTTTCACAAGGCATTGAAGACTGAGCTGCTTCCAAAGAACTTTGGGTCAGGCCAGTAGAGGAATTCTTTTGTTATCAATGTGCTTTTTCTGTAAGTGGGGTTATTGTTTATCATTGAATACCAGGGGTTATATGTTGTGGGTTTTTCTATCTTATCTCAGGTTATCTCTGGACCAACTCAAATATTTATTATAGTTATAGACCAGCATAGGTCCAACTCATGTAAGTGATCATACTTTGAATCTCAATTTTTTGTCTCTGTGCAGTTGGAGATAGAAGACCTTTCTATCATCTGTTTCAATGATCTAATCACACTCTGATCCAATTGCGACTGATAGCTTTCCATGAACCCCATAGGGCAGAAGAACTGATTTGAATGGTCTGTTCCAGTCACCTAATGGGCCTGACTGATTTTGAAAGGGGGCTTTCTGGTGGGCAATTCCATTCAGTGTGTGGCAAGCCCCTGGAACCAGGAGATGAGCTGCGTATTGAACTTTATTGGCCTGGAATAAATTCTATCTAGTCCATTTTAATCACAAGATTTTGATTTATAAAGGACTTTTGGGAATTAAGGGCTAAAAATGATGCCTGGAGACCAGTGGAAAAAGATGATCAACTGAGCACAAGTACAGGTCCATGTTTTATCCTACAATATGGTTATAAAGGAGACAAAGCACCCTTATTTCTACTCCCTTATTAACTGGGAGGTTGCATCCAGTGGCCCTGTTTAGGGTTATGACGCTCTGCTAAAGAAAATACAACCTTGTAATCTACCACCTGACTGCTAAAACCAGTTTACAGAACATTTTGTTGACAAAGTTGCTGAGATTCACCATATGTTTGGTTCTTGGAGAGAATTTTTGGAGGTGACTGATCTGTTACCTGACACTTCTTTCAGCTTATGACTTCTATGGAATGGGGCAATACCTGGGTTGTCTTTGCTACTTGCCTCTTAGACCCCTGCCCATATGAAGACTGTGGGGAATCTGGATGGAAGTAGTGATCTTATCCTGATCTTGATAATGTAGGCAATAATATACTGTATAATATTTCCTGTTCATATTCTCATTTTCACTTTAGAAACAACTAAAATGCCATTTTATATCCAAATGCATGAAATCATAATTTGTACTAAACAAAGAGGATTGCTTTAAGATAGATGGATCTACCTTAAGATGGTGTGGCAAATGGCAGCCTCAATAAAAGCTCTCACAAATCCTACTTTTCTTTGCAAATTTATGAGGATTATATACACAAGAGAAGAACTTCTGTACATCAGTATTTTCAGACCTGATCTGCCAGTTTTTGAAGGTGAAGTGAGAGAATATGCAGAAATCCTGAAAGTATCACCCCATTGCAGAAACAACAGGAAAAGAAAGAGGACAGCAAACAAAGGAATTAACAGACACAAGAGGAAAAGACGTGAGCAGATCCGCATTCCCAGACACAATCACAGGAAGAGGAGGAAAGGGTGGAAGAATGGGGAGATTATCCTAGATGCATGTGACAAAATAATGCAAATAAAGAGATCAAAGAGGAGAGGAAGGGAGGTAACTTAGTCAAACTGAGAAGAGGATTCTATGCATATCTCCCTGCCATACATATGACAAACTCTTAACTCTGTGATTAACAAAATTGATGAACTGCTTCTCATTAGCCAAAGAAATAAAGATTTTTGTAATTCTGCAGCTCTCTGTTTCACAGAAACCTGGCTTAATGAAATGGTTTTGAACTCAAAACCAGTACACATGGTTTTGAACTCAGCAGTACACATAAATTTCCAGATTTACAGGGCAGATCATATGACTTAGACATCTGTAAAAATGGGGAGATGGCATCTGTTTCTATCTTAATGAGCGATGGAGAAGAAACAATACTGTGCTTGATAAAATCTGTAATATGGACTGAAAGTACTATTCATAAAATGCAGATCTTTCTGTACACCAAGAGAACACAGTTCTTACTTCCTTGTTGGCATTTATGCTCGCCCACAGGCTTCTATTGATAGCACTCCATGACTTAATTAATCTTATAACTCACATAAAACAGAAACACCCAGACTCTTCAGTTATAATCTTAGGAGATTTCAACAGAGCATATCTCTTATATCTCATGCCTAGAGATAAACAGCATGACAACTGCCCCACTAGAGACAAGAATATACTTGACCATTGCTTTTTGTTGTTCAGTCACGCAGTCATGTCCGACTCTTCACGACCCCATGGACTGCATTACGCCAGGCCCCCCTGTCTTGC
>JANHZU010007476.1:24833-43016 GCA_032468055.1 Acrochordus granulatus | reverse complement strand
AACCTTGGCAACTTTAAGATGTGTGGACTTCAACTCCCAGAATTCCTCAGCCAGGATATCTGACTGAGGAATTCTGGGAGTGAAGTCCATACATCTTAAAGTTGCCAAGATTGGACATGCCTGATTTAAACTGTGTAGAGGAGGAATGTTTTTGATCCTTGATTTGATTTAATGTTTTCTTTCAGGGTGTGATTTGGGTTATCTGCCTTTCCCCAGAATCCAGTCTAAATAAGTCCAAAGTGTGATGATCTTAGACTTGTAATAAAAGGTTAGAAAGGTTCTTTTAACCCAGTAAACAATAAACAATATTGTCAAAGCAAAGCAACTTAACATTTATTTTAGTTATTAGTATGAGCTGGTCATTTAAAAATAGAAGAGCTTTTACGGTTCTTGTTTTGGCTGATGGCTAAAACAACAACACCTAAAGGGACTCCCAACTGCCTGGTCTAGAGTAGACCAGGAGATCCCAAAGTTGAACCCCAAGCCCAGATTTGCAAGGGGTGTTGCAGCCCTCAGCTTCTGAGGTGCAACCTTCCCCCTTGCATAGCAGCCTGCCCAGAACCTTGGCTGGAGTCAGCCTGAGGTTTGCATGACCAGGATCCAGCGCTGCTTTGTCCCTCAGTGCGGAGAGCACCCAGGCGGAGCTGCGCGAGTTCCAAGAGGGGAGCCAGGAGTATGAAGCCGAGCTGGAGGTGCAGCTGCAGCAGCTGGAGACTCAAAACCGAGACCTGCTCTTGGAGAACACCCGGCTGCAAGTGGAAGTGGAGACCGTCAAGGTAAGAAGTGGGTTGGGGGCCTTTTGCTCAAGTGCTCCTGGGTGCCCAAACACTGCAGTAGGCAAGGAGGACAGCCAGCAAGGCAGGCTGGGGCCATGGGGGTCCCTAGATCACCTTGCAAGGGACAGAGCCAATGTGGGGTGCAGAAAACGCTTCAGGGGGCATTCTGGGCCACTGGAGGGGGTATCTCTTCAAGGTCCTAAGTTTAGATTGGAAGAGAGGATCTCAGCCAGTTTGATCTAGATGAAGGCACAAGGCTAGAAACTGGAAGATGGCAAGTTCTAGTCCTGCTTTAGGCATGAAAAACTGGCTGGGTGACTTTGGGCCAAGGACTCTCTCTCAGCTCAGCCCACCTCACAGGGGGGGTGTTGTGGGGAAAATAGGAGGAGGAGGAAGTATTAGATATGTTTGCTCCCTTGAGTTATTTATACAAATAATAAAGGTGGGGAAAATATAATAAAATAAGTCTCAGGATGTTGGCAGAGTTTGGCCAGGAAGAAATCAGCCAGTTCTGGGTGCTGGTGGACAAAAGGGGGGCAGGCCAGGCAAGGGGAAAGGAAGGGAGAAAGAGCCGTCCCTCCCGTGATAAAGATTTGATCCTAAAGCCCTGTCTTTAATGTTGTAATCTCACAGTCTATAACTGGATGAAGCAGCTCTCTGACAAGGGAAGCTATCTTCTGACAATTGGCTCATTCATCCATGCAACCACCCCCCAAAGCAGTGCTAGAACAGAAGCCCATTGATGCAGCACCAGCTGCCAGGTGGCTGTGTTGGCAGCAGTGCTGGGCGGGCGGCAGAGAGAGACCTGAGCTGAGGTCAGGGGTCTGTCTCTTAAGGGGAGCATTGGTGTTCAGAGCCCAAATCTGGAGTGGTGGGGAAGCAAGACAAGGAGGGAAAGGTTGGTGTGTCCACTGCCTGTCCCAGTGGTAAAAAAAGGTCCTCCAGTGCAGTACACCCAGTGTGCACGACAGAATGATGCAAGTCATGCGTTGTTTTGCTTGCTTGTTTGGGGTTAGGAGAAGATCACGAGCCAACACACTGATGGGCACCGGCAACTCTTGGCCTTGGAAGAGGAGCTGGCCCAAGTGAGAGCTACCCGGGATCAGCTGCAGAAGTACATCCGAGAGCTAGAGCAGTGCAACGATGACCTGGAAAGAGCCAAGAGGTACCAAGGGCGGAAGGGGGCTTTGGGCCGAGGCAGAGGCAGAGGCATTCTGGTCCGGTTTGGCTTCTTCAGGGAGCTCAGATGGGCCCTGGAGCTCCCCGTTGGCTCCCCAAGGCCAAGGGGCTCAGATTCCTCTGTTTGGGGCTCTCTCAGCTCCATTCCCAGCTCAAGCTCTGCCTGGGGTCTTGCAGAGCCACTATCATGTCCCTGGAGGACTTTGAGCAGCGGCTAAACCAGGCCATCGAACGCAATGCCTTCCTCGAGAGTGAGCTGGATGAAAAAGAGACTCTTTTGGAATCAGTGCAGAGGCTGAAGGACGAAGCCAGAGGTGAGCAGCTCCTTGTTCCATTATCTGGCACTTCCCCAGTCTGCTCTGTTCGTTCAAAGGAGGCCCCAAAATTGCAGTCCCAAAGGCACAACACTAAAGAAGAAATGTCAGGGAGGGAAAGGAGCAAGGCAGACAGCAGCCCTATGTCAAGTCCCCTATTGCTGCAAGTGGCAGAAGGACAGGATGGAACTGGGCTGATTAAGAAACCTTTTCTCTTCCAAGTCTGCTGGGTGACAGTTGTGTGCTTTGGGACACGTTGAGGGTGCTAAGGCCCAGAGGGGACAAGATAGCAGGGAGCTCTTGCCACTGAGCTGCTTTGCCCCCCTAGATTTGCGCCAAGAGCTGGCTGTGCAGCAGAAGCAGGAGAAGCCGAAGGCTGCAGCAGAGGGCTCCCCGGAAGCCAGACGGACAGACATGGCTGTGCAAGCTGCCTTCTCCGGGTCATTGACCCCTGTGGTCCTCCAAGGCCCAAGCATTGGATTTAGCACTCCAGGAGCCCTCCGAAGAGGTGAAAGAGCTGTTTCTCTCTCTCTCTCTCTCTCTCTCACACACACGTTTCTTTTCACCCAGAGCCATTGCCTAGTAGAGTCTGTGAAGCAACAGCACTCCCTGGTGAGGAGGGGGAAGCAGTGGCCATGCATCATGCCCCAGTATGACCAGTGTCCTTCCCCCAGTGGGGAGAGTGGCTGGAACTGACCCCTTACAAAGTCAGTTCAGAGAGAAAACTCTTAGAAAGCTTTTTTTAAAGACCATGGTTTCTTAATCCTTCCTGCCCTAAGATTTCTTCTGACATTTGACTTCTCCTTAAAAGGTTCAGTGAGAGAGCTTCTAACTGTCCTCTTGAGGACTAGTTTCTTATGAATTTAAAGAGAGACAGCTAAAAACACTTTCTTCTTCTTACGCAATACACAGAATATTCATTTTGGAAATAAAGCATCTTTTTTAAAACAAGGTTTTGAGGATGGATCCAGTGCAAGCCCACTTACACCAGCGGCGCGGATATCAGCCCTGAATATCGTAGGAGACCTCCTCCGGAAAGTTGGGGTGAGTTGTTGGGAGGAGGCACAACTGAGGGAGAAGTGGAGTGCTGAGATTTAACCTCCATTGGACTTCCCCAAGGCTGTCTGCTGAGTTAGCCGCTGTCTTTGCTCACAGGCGCTGGAATCCAAGCTGGCCTCCTGCCGAAACTTTGTCTATGAGCAGAGTCCACACCAGAGCCCTGTGCCCCCACCTCCCTATTTGAGCAGGGATGTGTATGAGAGGCGACTGAGCAGCCCCCATGTTCCCCAGAGGTGAGTTGATGGGAAACCCTCCTCCCTGGAGAGGGGAGAGTGGCAGGAATCTCATGCGGATCCCACGCAGTCCAGGTCAGTGTTGCCTTAAGAGGCGATGAACCACAAAATGTGGCAGTGGGCCCTCATCCCAGAAGGATCCACAGAGCTTCTCAGTGGCCTCTGGATGTGCCAGAATCCAAACTGGTGCCAGCTATGCCTTGCAAACACTGAGTTTTTTCAGCCTATCAAAGTGGGAGCATTCCCGGTACCACCAGAGGAGCTGGCCTTGCGGAGCTTGGCACATTCTCAGGTTATGAGCCCGGCAAAGGGCCGCTGGCTTGCTTACTCACCCCCGGTGTGAGGAGAAAAGGACAGATCTCCTTCAGAGCTGGGTTGGTGCTTCAGTGGAACACTTTTGCTCACGGTCTTAGCGGAGCCACTGGCCTTGCCCCACAGCTTTTGCCCAGGTCAAGTAAACCTCTCCTGTGTTCTTTTTATTTAAAGACTTGGCCCCTTTGCTCAAATGCATCACCCCTGGCTGCTTAGCCCCACTGAAGAAACGCCCTGCTGTATTGGGCCCCGAGGTGTTTGGCTGGCATCTACAGGACTTGGGGGAAACCCCAGAGTTGGGCAAGGAGGTGACCCCACAGCACTGTTGCCAGGAGAATGGGGAGGGAAAACTGCCCATGGACATGGTCTTCTGCAACCTGGTGCTTTCCAGACTGCCAGCTGGCTGGAAACTGGCCCTGGCCCTTCCTGCCCAGCTGGAGCGGGCCTGATGTGAAATTGGGACAGAGGGCAAGATTGGGCTAAAGCCTGGGAGCCCTAAGAGGGGAACCAGCCTCCCTGAGGCAGGAAGATTGCCAGCTCCTCACTTGGGACTGGCTCTTTTTACCCAGTCACACTCTCTAAATTCTTACTCATCTGGTGTGAATAAGGGTTTTGCTTCTCTTGACTCTTCCCATTGTCAAAACTCATAACCACTCCTGGTTCCTAGGACAATGACCCCTTCTGATTCCACAGGCTGGCCAAACAACTGGATTTAGGCACACTGCCATCCAACCGTGCTGGGCTGGCAGGCCTTCCTGCACAGACGGCAGCCCAGATGCTTTTCTGAGGGACTTTGGGGCCAGCCCGCTTCTCTGGCAGCTGGTACTGGAATCCAATCCCAATGCCTATCTTGGCTGTTCACCTGCGACAGGGAAGAGTGGTGAGGAAAGCTGGCTGTGTGCAGAGGAGGAGTGAGGCCATCTTGGGTCCCACCAGGCTTTCCTTTGCCTCCCAGCACAGAGGTGCCAAGTGTGGAAGGCAGCAATGCCCAGCACAGACTTTCTTGGAAAGCTTCCCTGAAGACTTGGTGCAGTGCCTGGGTGGGGGCAAAGCAAAACCAAGAGTGGAAGACCCCCTCGACGTTGGAGCCCTTCTCCCTGGATCCAGACATGAGGCAGGCCAGGAAAAGACCCAGAAGCCTGTGCCACTTCAGGTGGCATCCAGCCTGTGGGCCGTGGCTGCTGCCCTACCCAGTCCGTAGTCGAAGGGCCACACCAAGAACCTCACCAAGGAGCCAGAGATGGGTTTTCCTTGCCCAGCCAGGATCCTGTTTTCCTCTGCAGGGAAAATAGGTCATCTCAGCCTTGGAGCTCCAGCTCCAGTGTCCTCCTGCCTCTCACTGGGCCCCACAAAGTCATTGCTCTTGAAAGGGATAGTGGGTGTCCTCCAGAAAAGTCCTGTTGGGACACCTGCAGGATTTCTTAATCTAATGTGGGAAGACCGACATTTCTGGGCTCCACACTGCAAGTGCACCACTTGGCACATGCCCAAGAGGGAGCATTTGCCCTGCCTCCCCTGAAGTGCCTGCTTAACCCAAGGAAATGCCTCCCACTTTCTCCAACACTGCCTGGAGGTCATTTTTGGGAAGGAGCAGTTTGGATCTTAGGAAGTTTTGCAACACAAGCTTTGATTTATCCAGATTGTTTGTTCATTACCAAGAGCTTTCGGTTAAGGGGGGTCAATGTACAAACCTGCTAAATAAAAAAAGCACAAGAAGTTTGAGACAGCAACTTCCCTCATCCTCAGCCAACATGGCCTTGGGGCTGATGGGCATTGCAGTCTACCACATCTGGAGAAATGGAGTTTGCCATTTCAAGGTTCTGCCCCCACTGTCTTGATACTGTCTATTTCCCTGTGTAAACTAGTACATTTTATTAGACTTTTGAGACCTTTAAGGCGGCTTACAAAAAGTTTGCCAGAGGAGGGGATTTCCAAGGGCAAAATTAGTGTTGTGATTCCAATTTCAGCTTGGATGATTCTCTCCAGAGAAGGAAAGGGGGGCAGAGCTTCTATCCTTTTATGCATCTGGAAGGGAATTTGGGGGCTGCTGAGTTATTAAACTGTCATCCAAAACTGGTGTACTTCTAGTTTAATTTTTCTTGGGTTCAGCATTTGCTAGAACCAAACAGAGAACTGGCAGCAAAGAAATTCCCTTGAATCCTGACATAAAAGCAGGCTTCCTCTACATATGTTTCAAAAGGCAGTAAGTTTCTAGTTCTCTGCATGAAGAGACACATGCTTGAGAATTGTTCGTATATACTCCAGCATGCTTCGCTGCACACATCACACACTGATTTTTAACAACTTTTAATTAACGTGTGTGTATGTTAAGCACAAAGATCATCTGAAGTAATTAGAGTCAAGTTCTCATTTTGTCCCTCCCACACCAAAAAGGTGACTCAGAATGGCACTTGGGTTTGGGCATATTCTGGAGGCAGGGGTGCCTTCAGCGGAGAAAGTCTGGAAGTGTTGGGAAGTAATGGGAAAGCGAGAGTGTTTGGGGGCAAGGGAAGGAGTCTTTCTTTCCCAGGGACATGGAGTGCTTTGGGGGGGTGTCTCTCTTGCTGAAAGGCAGTGGCTCTGGGCTAAGGTACCCCACTGCAGCTAAGAGCATCTGTGTCGACACAAGAGTAAAAGGCAGCTGTGCTCAGGGCAGATGTGACTTTGGGACAGGTGAAGCAGCCTAGAGTGCTACAAATACCCCCTCTATTTTTCCCCCTTTTTCTCATGCAGCAGTCAAACAAGCAAGTGGGGGGATGGATGATTAGTCACTGGATTTGGTTCCATTGAAGTTTGCATCTCTGGGGTCTCCCTCCTCCTCAGAGCCTTCAGCAGCATTTTCAATCACCCGCCTGCCGCCGCCGCCCGATCGGCGCAAGGGGGCAAAGGACGCCGGCTCGTTCCCACGCCTGCAGTTGGGAAAAAGAGTTGATCATCCTTTTGAGAAAAGGAGACTCCTGTGCACTGGTCAAGGTGTACCTCTTCTCAAACCGGTTGAGGCCTCAGGGCTAAAGAGCAGAAGGTGCCAATCTTTGCTTTGTTTGCACAAAGGAGAAAGGTATTTTCAGAGGTGTCTGACCAGAACAGGAAAAAGGTGCATGGAGATGCCACTCTGCCCTTTTTCCTCAAATTCCTCTAGCCTTTGTGCAATCTATACCATCCCCATGACTTGAAGCAGAATCAGCAGCACATTGCCACATGGGGGACTTCCTTTCAACCAGCTGCAACTCTCTCCTAGCTGCTTCCCAATTGTCTCCTTACGTTCTTCCCACTAAGGTGCAATTAGCCTTTTTGCCTAAAATGAAAAAAGGATCAAATGTTTTCCTTGCATCAGAGATCAATTTAATAAAAAAATGAGTGACTGATGGCCTTACAGCACATGGTGTTCTTTTTCTGGGGTGCACAGAAGGAACAATGAAGGAAGATGCCAAGGATACTATTTTAACTGCTCTGCTCTTGTGCAGAAACAGAAGGCCAGCTGAAACGGTGTGTAAAATGCAGCTGCTAGCTTTTGGCTTTATACGCACAAACACATAAAAACATACATCTAAGTGGCAGCAGCTAAGCTGAGTGGTGGTACAGAGGATTCCCCTGCAGAGAGGAATCTACAAATATTACAGAATGCAAGTGATCCAGAAAGTTTTTTTGCAGAGGACGAGAGGAAGCAGGCTTGAATGGGTGATGCATGAATTCCTATCTCAAGATGGAGAACAGTCACAATCACAGCTGGAGGTAGTTGCCAAAACTACTTCAGCATTTTGCCATGTGCCAAGAGAGGACAACCTAGGGCCACAGGGTGTCTTGAGCACAGCTACCCGCTATGTGCAGATTTCTCCTCCAACGAAGCCTGTTCCTGAGTGTATTTTTGCATCACAAGGCAGCAATGTGACGTGGGATGCCTGCAATGGTGGCAGTGTGATGTGGTCGCTGCCCCAGGATCAGGGCTGCTTCCAAAGCAAGTGTAGGAGATGCTTTGGGCCTCAGCACTGCTCCCTTGGTCATGAAAGCAGGCAGGGTTTTTCCCAAGGCTCCTATGAAGCCAGAAAAAGGCAGGGCTCCTTAAAGGATCCTGCTAATAAGCTGATTCCGCATGCAGTCCAGAGAACTTTGAAACTGCTTTTGATGTGTGCAGCACTACAGCGTGGATAATAACTAGGTTTGAAAACGGGAAGGAGGGATGCATTGCTGAAGCTCAATTATGTAGTGAGTTGATAGAATATAAATGTGCAGGAGCCTAAGCAGGAGAAGAGGGTGAATAGTAAGGTTATGGACCATCTGTAATATTTGTCTCTCGAAAGAAGCTGCTAACCCTGAGACATCCAAGCCTTCACAGTTTGCAGGGTCTCACTTGGATTTCTTTGGGACCTAAAGGCAGATTGGACTTTTTGCAATCGCAAGCAGGCTGCAAAATTGAAGGCATGGTACCTGCTCAGTCACTGCGGAGGTTCTGGGTTCCCTCTGAAAGAGAAGCGTCCCAAGATGTTAGCCTGAGATGGCACCCTTGGCAAGTGCTCCACGTGGCTGCAGTGGCATGGCAGAAGCGGGCAGCCTGGTTGGAGGGACCAGGCCCCAGAGGAGTCAGCGCTGCCCTTCTCGGGTCCTGCTCGGTTCTGCCAACCAACTCAGCTGCCAATGCCCATGGAGGGAGAGGCAAAGGGATTCTGGCCAACCCCCTTGGCTTCAACCTTCGCCTCCCACCTGCTGCTTTTATGGCTTCTTGCAATTCCTGGAAAAAGGAAACGGGCAAAGGGCTGCTGGACAGGAGTGGGGGTCCCGCCTGTGGAAAGCCTGTGAAGGGCTCAGGTGGGATGCAAAGGGCCTCACCTTAGTTTGCTCTTCAGGGCCACCATCTCCCTCCCCAGGGCCTCGTTGCTCTCCGTGGCCTCGTCCAGCTCTCGCTGCAGCTTCCTGCGGCTGGCATTGATGCGCTGTGACTCCTCCTCAGCCTCTTCCAGCTGCCGCTTCAGTTGCTTCACACGGGCGCTGGCCTTGTCTGCCTGGGGGAGCAGCAGGGGCTTCAGGGCTAGCCTGGAGAGGACCTAAGGTGGCTTGGGTGCTTCCAGCAGGAGATAATGGGAATGGAGGTCCTGCTCAGCTCAGCCACAGGGTTCTCGAGTCCCTCACCTGCCTCCCACCCATGACTGCCTCCTGAGGCCACCTGGCACTGCTGGGCACGCACCTGTTCCTTGAATTGCTCAGCCTGCTTCCTCTCGTCCTCTGCCTGCAGCAAAGTCTCCTTCAGCTTCTTGTCCTTCTGGCGCAGGGCCTTGGCTGCCGTCTGCTTTTCTCTGCAGGGGGGTTAGGAAAGCAGAAAAGGACTCAAAGGTGCTAGTCCACATGAAATTCTCCAGGTCCAGAAAGCAACAGCCCAGCAAAATCTGAAGGAAAGGCTGGGATCCAAAGGCCCAGTTTTAAGGGAAATTGTGTCCCTTGAACGGCATATTCTTTTGCAGGGGAACAAATTGTGCCTGGCAAACTGCGGCCAGGGTTGTGGAAAGGAAATGTATTTTTAAAACATTTCTGAGTGTTCTTGAAATTGTTTCAAAGAAGGTTGGTTGCACTTCCACAAACAGGGTTTTTATTTACTCAGAATGGAATACAAAGTTGCCAAGGTGTGGGAAAATTTAACAGGCCCTTTTCAGGTCTTCCCGGACGGCTCAGGGGCCGCACCTCAGAATTCAGTGGGGGGGACTCCCAAGGCTGTGCTTGGAGGTTTGGTGCAGAACAGCTGGACACACACCGAGGCACACCCAAATTTGCTGCAAATGCCCAACGCAACCCAGCCCTGCTCTGTGCATCGAGAGCCGCCGGCCCGCCGCCCTGGGCACCTGGACTCTTGCTCCAGTTGTTCTTCCAGCTGGCTGATTTTGGCCTCCAGAGCTGTGATGGTGGCCTTGAACTTGGACTTGACAGCCCCCTCCACCTCCTGCAGCTTGGACTTCAGCTCCTTGTTCTGCCGCTCCAGCTGCTGGCGGGCGCTCTCGTTCTTCTGCGCCGTGGTGCGCTCCGAGGCCAGCTCGTTGCTCAGCTGCTCCGACTGAAGAAAGGGGCACTTGCAGAGCTGCCAGCCAGAGGCAGGTCACTTCCCTGCCATCCCCCCACCCCACCCCAGGGAGAGGGCTGACCTGCTGCACTGCCTTGCGGAAGCGGTCACTCATGGCCTCCATGTTGCTCTGCTCTTCCTCCAGCTCCTCCTCCAGCTGGGAGATCCGGGCTTCTAAGCGGCGTTTCTCATCCTGCAGGCTGGTCCTGGAGTGGGGGAGGGGGATCGGATACCACCGGTTGATGTCCACAGAGGTGACCTTCTGCTTTGGGGCACTGATTGCCCAGCACTGGCAATCAGTGCCCCAAAGCCAGTGCTAGGCAGCTCATCCGAGCAGCTGTCAAGCTGGGCCCTCGTTCAGTCCCGCACTGACCTCTCAGGGCAAGGCAAACCACCCAGGGGAGTCAGGCCTCCTTACCTCCCCGAGGCAGAACTCGCCAGTTCTTCCGCCAGCTCTTCCTTCTCCTGCTCGGCCTGCTTCCGAGCCCGCTCTGCGGCAGCCAAGTCCTGCCAAGGGAGACACTCTGTGAACAGGCTGAGCTGCTTCCCAGTAACTGGATGTGGCCCCTCCAGGCTGCACCCCGTGTAGATAGGGCCTGACCACTCAATTTGCTAGAATTTCCCCATCTTGAGCAGAGGAGATGTTTTAAATAGTCGTTGGCTGGATTTCTGTCCAACTTTTCTTCTGGAGCTGGAGGAGGCCTTCATAGCAACCTTCACCCCCAGAGCCAGCTTGTGAGGGTGGGTGGCCAGGGTGACAGCAGACCTGGTCTTCCCAGTCCTGTGCTGATGCCCACTCCTCTTCCACTCACACCTAGTTTCAGCAGTGGGCATCCTTATTGCTCCTGGCAAACCCAAATCCCCATCTGGTCTTCCAGCCTCTCTCCAGCTCACCTCTTGAAGCTGCATCAGCTCAGCCTCCAGGTTCTTTGCCTTCTTCTCATTCTCCCGGGCTGTGGCAAAGACCTCTTCCCGGGCGGCCCGAGCATCGTCCAGCTCCCGCTGGAAGTCCTTCATCTGGGCCTGGGGTGAGTTCCAAGCAGTAGAATGTCACTCCTTGGCCCAGGCCTGACTCTCATCCCTCCCTGACTCAAGGGGCTGATTGCTCAAGCAAGTGTTCTTCAATCAAACAGCCCCATTCTCCAGGACCAGCATGCAAGTTGCTGTCTGGTGTATCAGGAGGGCACCCACAGAGAAGTGGGGAAGGCCACTCGAGGAGGGCCCAGGGTGGTCCTCCCAACCTGCAGTTTCCGCAGCTGCTTGATGGCTTCCTCGCGGCCCTTGTTGGCAGAGTCCACCTGCCCTTCCAGATCTTTGAGGTCCACCTCCAATTTCTTCTTGGCAGCTGCTGCCAATCCTCGCTGCTTGCGCTCATCTTCCAGTTCCACCTCCAGCTCATGGAGCTAGTGAAGAGGGAGAAGAGACCACAAGGGCTGCTTCTACATGGCTACACCATAAAAAACACCAGTGCTCACCCTTCTGATTCTCACAGCTTTCAATGGAGGAGCCCATCTAGGAAAAGGTCACTTTCATTGGGTCTGGTATGAATGGATGCCCAGCAGGGGGAATGGATGCTCCTGTACCTGCTTCTGCAACTGCCGGCGTTTCTCCTCATTCTGCTCATCCCGTGCTTGCAAGTCCCTTTCAAACTGCCCCTTCAGAGCTTGCATGTTGACCTCCAGCCGCAGCTTGGCATCTTCAGTGGCCTGCAGCTCATCTTCCAGCTCTTCCAGCTGGGTCTTCATCTCTTCCACCTGCTGCTCCAGGGCCCGTTTGGACTTTTCCAGGTCGTGGACCTTCCCAGAGAAAAGAGGGTAAGAAAGAGCAGGGGGTGGGGAGGAGGAGGGGGAGAAGGAGGAGAAGAGAGAGGAGAAGGAAAGGAGGAGGAGAAGGACAGGAGGAGGGAGAGGAGGAGGAGAGACTTACATTCTTGCCCACATCATCCTTGGAGCTCACGAGGTCTTCCATCTCTGCTCTCAGCAATTTGTTGGTTCTCTCCAGTTCCTCCTTGGCTTCCAGGGCCTCCTCCAGAGCCCGAGCCAGGGAAAGCGCCCTGGTCTCCTTTTCTCTGGCTTCAGCCTCTGCTCGGTCTCTTTCCTCAGCATATTTGGCAGAGACGTTCTTCTCCTCAGCAAGCATCTACAGGGCAGAGAAGGGACTGGGCGGTTGCTTTGAATTCTAGTTGTAGTCTCAGCCTCAGTGAGCAGATCCCATCTGTCTCTTCTTATCTGCCCACAACATTCAGTCACTGGCTAGACTATTAATGTTACTACAGCTGCCTTGATGAATGTACTGAATGAATTTACTGAAATTTGTAATTAATCAACAGGTTTATCGATGTACTGAAACTTACGTGAATTAATGCATCAACTGTATTTCCACACACACTAGGCCATAGCCCGAGCTTTTCTTAGATCGAAGAGTGGAGTTCTTACCTGGTCAAATTTCTTCTGCTTCTTTTCCAGGTTAGAAACCATCTGGCGCTGGTTATCCAAGTCCACCACAAGGTCATCCAGCTCTTGCTGAAGCCGGTTCTTAGTTTTTTCCAGTTTGTCGTATGAAGCAGCCTTTTCCTCAAATTGTTGGGTGAGGCCTTCTATTTCCTTCTGGAGCTTTTTCTTGCCTTCCTCCATGCTTTCAATGGTGCCAAGGTATTCTTGCATCTTCCTCTTTGAGTCAGAGAGCTGCAAGTGGAATTCAGAGAAGTGTGGCCACGAGGACCCCTAAAGTCCACTACCCTCTTTAATGGCAGGCAGGAGGAGGCTCTGTCATTCCTGGGTATGTTGAGTCCCACCCCCATCTTGCATCTTCTCTTGGGTTTGTCACAACAAAATGCAATGGCATGACCTGATCTTTCAGAATATTTCAGGAGCACGAATGGGCGTCTGATCAGAGCAGAATGCCCCAAATTTACAGTGTGACAGCATCATCCAAGAAAGACTTAACCCTCCACTCCTAAAATTGAGCTTGTAACCTGGCTTGGGTGTAGAGTTGGACTCACTTACCACAGCCATAAAACCCAACCAGTTTTGCAAGAGTTATGTGAAGATTAACAAGTAAGGCATAAACAGATGCGATCACAACTATTCCTACCTGTATATTTAATGTGGAAACCTGTCTCTCCAGATTCTGTCTGGCTTCCACCTCTTCCTCCAGCTGTTCCTGCAGGCCATTCTTCTCATCCTCCATTTGCCGAAGTTTGGTGGACAGGTTCAGTTTCTGCCGAGTTTCTTCCTGCAGCAGCTCCTGGACAGTGAAACACCTCTCGGTGAGCTTCTTCCCAAAGACTTACTCAATGTTTTTGGAGCTGAAGCCCACAAACGCTCCTACCTGAGTGTCTTGCAACTGAGAGCTCAGAGTCACAACATCCTTCGTCAGCTTGATGGTTTTGCCCTCGGCTTCATTCAAGAGGACTGTTATGTTTTCAGCTTCTGCCTAGAAAAGGGGAAGAGCATCGGGAGTGGGTGATCTGCCTTGGGTTTAATTTCCAGCACCAATATCCTGAATTTCTAGGAAATAGCAACTAAAAAAGAAGATGGTTAAAAATAAAGTAAAATAGCTCCCCAAAACAAAAGAACAGAAGCAGGCAGGTCTAACTTTATTATTAGAGATGGAAGAGGACCACCTTCACCAGCATCTGAGATCTTCGTGAGCTCCACCACTAAGCGTGGTAGTGCACCGGGCAATGAAAGTGCACCAAGGAGCAACACCCCACCCCCCGCACTAAAGAAGCAGCACAAACAGGACAAGAGCAGCAAAGAGGAAGATGTTGCAGGGGCCTTGGCTGAACAAGACCTCCCTCATGGAAGGTAGAGCACCTGGAAGCTCAGCTCTGCTTTCTGCCAACCATGGACAAGAAAACATGGGGTCCAAGGCACTGCCACAGATGCCTTTCTTGACTGGTGGTTTTCTTTGTTCCAAGAAGGAGGTGGGGAAGGATCCTACTCCTCCTTCCAAGTTACCTGCAGTTTATGGACTTTCTCATTGAGCTCCGTCCGGACTCTCTCCCCATCGGCGAACTTGGACTGCAGTTCCTGCAGCTGCCCCTCGAGCTTCTTCTTCTTGTACTCCACTTCCTGCTTGGCCTGGCTGAGCGACCGGATCTCGTTGCTCAGGTCTGCATTGCCCTTCTCCAGCATCTGCTTGGTCTTGTCCAGGTTGGCTTTGGCCTGAAAACATCAAGGATGTTGAATGCTGGGCAGGACACCGGTCTTGAATGGGCAAAGCCTTCCAAGGCAGGTCCCCTCTTTCCCACCCATCCATCCAGAGTTACCCGCTTAAATTGCTCCAGCTGTTCGGCCAGCTCTTCCACAGCCTGGGTGTGTTTCTGACGCATCTCCTGAACCTGGGCCTCATGGACTCGTGTCTCCTCCTCCAGTGCTCTCTTTAGGATTGTCACCTCCTGCTCCCTCTTGGCTCTGAGCCACCAAGACAAAGGGCAATGAAAGTGGGGTGCAGCTTTCTCCCTCCCTCCATCCTTGCCCGGAGCACTCCCGCCTTGCCAACCGAGGCCTGCCTTCTTGCAGGTCCTCCTGGGCCAGACCATCTCCTACCCCAGGATGGACCCCTGGGTTGCTTTGCCCCACCTGAGCTCCTGTTGGGTGGCGGTGCTGTCCAAGGTGTCCTCCAGCTCCGTCTTGAGAGCCTCCAGCTCCTCCCCCAGGTCCCGCTTCTGCTTCTCGGCTTTGTTCCGTGCAGCCCGTTCAGAGTCCAGGTCCTCCTGAAGATCAGAGATGTGGGCTTCCAACTCACGGATCTTCTTCAGGGCATTGTTCTTCTGGCCTATTTCATCTTCCAGCCTGGTTTAAGGAAATAGGAAGTGCATTAAATCAAAACACTCAACACCAAGTTTGTCATATCTGAAGGGGTATTAAGTGATTACCACATGCAGAAAGAGCAGAGAAGGGAAGAGAAAGGAGATTCCTGGTAGGAGAGAGAGCTTCCAGCTGTCTGGCCAAGTCAGTGAACTATGGACCACAGTGGATGGACAGTCCACTTTTATTGCCTGACATGCAACAGGCCCAACCAGACCCTCAAACGAGAGGAGCCAACATGTGCCCTCTGCACTTCTGCCCTGTGGAAGCCCGCCTACCCCCTTCACTGTCCTGAGACTCTCTGCCATCCACAGGAGCCATCCTGGTTACAGAGTGGCCCACCTGGCCAAGGCAGCCTGCAGCTCCTCCTCCTTCTTGGCTAGCTGCATCTTCAGCTCAGCAATCTGGGCTTGGAGGTCAGCAATCTGCTCGTGGAGGTCGCTTGAATCCCCCTCCAGCTTCCTCTTCATTTTCTCCAGTTCTTGTCGGCATTTCTCTTCCTTCTTCAGGCGGACTTCCAGTTCCGAAATCATGGACTCATGTTTGTTTTTCAGCTTGGTCAGGTTCTTGGCTTTTTCCTCCTCTTCTGCCAGGTTTGTCGTCAAATCGCTGACTCTTTCTTCCAGAAGTTTTCTTTCCTGGGGCGAAGAGAAAAGAGGGCATTGCACCTGCTGCTCTTGGGGCCTGGAGCAGGAAGAGGAAGAGGTAGCACTTGAACATTGGGCATGGCTAAGCGGTAAAATGGCAGCTGCGACGGATGAAAACTTTGCTGGTTTTCTTGACGCATTCAAGGCAGGGGCAAAAGAGTCATTTGTGAATGCTGAGTCTGGAAGCAATCACGGGACCAGATGCACTCTTAGCCTCCCTGGACTCCCTTGCATGGGAGGAAGGGGATTTTCCTCATTTCTCTGATCCTGGAAGCAAGAGAGGGATGTGTTGGCACCACCAACCTTGGAAAGCTTGTTGTTTTGGTCTTCCATGACCAAGATGTCATCCTCCATCTTCTTGATTTTGGCTTCCGCAGTGACTTTCTCCAGTTGCAGTTTCTGCCTTGCAGCTTCTTCCTCTTCCAGCTGGTCCTCCAGGTCCTTTGAGAGACAAGGATGGGGAGAAGGAGAAGTGAGGAGGGAAAGACAGACCTTGAGAAAATGGCTGTTCTGCGGCTTGGCTTTCTGGACAGCAACTAGGCTGGGCCTACAGCCACCTTCAGCTTCTTCCTTGGAAAGTCGGAAAGTCCAAAAGCTGCTTTTGAACCCCTGAGACTTCCCAGGCTGGGCTGTCTCCAGGTTTTCAGGAGGCTCTGCAAGATGCTTCCCAACCCAGCCTTATACAGAGTTGCAGGGCAGACAGATTTAAGCCTCCTCCACCCCCCACAAGCCTCTAGTCCTCATTGGTATGAAACTGATCATGAAAATGCACCAGCATTAATTGCAGTGGCTTTTAACTGGCTGCCCCCACCCCACTAGTTTGTCCCCTCTAGTGAGGCTTGAGAATCCAGCGTGGATAAGAAGTGAACTGGCAGAGACCACGGGTGGGCTGCAGGCAAAGCTCCCTGGCTTGCTGGCCTGACTTGGGGCTGCCTTCCAGCCTTCAGACCCAGCCCAGGTACCAGCATCTGCTGCTGCAGCTTCTTCTTCTCGGCCTGCAGCTGCTGCCCACGCTCCTCCTCCTCCTCCATCCGGGCCTCCATCTCATGCAGAATCTCCTCCAACTCCTGCTTCTTGGCGACCAGGCGGATCCGCATCTCTTCAGCCTCCGCGTAGAGCTCGGTCTCGGCCTGCAGCTGCTCTTGGAGCAAGTTCTTCTCTTCAGTCAGCTGGTCAAGAGACACAGGGAGGGAGGACATTCAGCCAGGGGCAAAGCCCCCTGTCCGGGGCACCCAGAGCTTGGCTAACCACCCAAGGTGGGTTGTGATGGACTGGAAAAGCCATGCCTGTACTTCCCACGGAGCCCCTGTACCCCGGCTTTCTGTTTCTGGATGTTTCTAAAACAGAAAGAGAGGCTGGAAGAAACGCTTTGGGCACAAGGATGGTACCTGCTACAGAGGAGCAGGCATCCGAGGATGGGCCTGGCATCCAGAACAGCCGCTCTGGAGGGCAAGAGCAGCCACCCATCCTCCATTTGGCCCCAGGTGTGCTGGGGCAGCTCCAGAATCCCCCAATGGCTTGGCCTAGCCTGAGGGGGCTCGGGAGGAGCAGTGGGCTCACCTGGCTGTGCCGCTGCTCCAACTCCTTCAGTTCGCCTTCGGCCTTGACCTGCCTTTCCTTCACCATCTTGAGCTCCTCATCCTTGGCCTGCATTTCCTCCTCTTGCCGCGTGACCTGCAGCAGGGGCTTCACCTGCACATCAAGAATTGGAATCACTGATTTCCATCCGGATCAGGACTCAACCTGCCTGGCCCAACAAGCAAACGGAACCAAGACCAGCATTTTCAGGCGGCAGTCTATCATCTGGGTTCCCCTGTTTCCCTAGGGCAGTCCCACTTTTGGGACTTAGAGGGTGGGGAGCTTCTCCCCAAGGGCCAGTGACTTACTTTGGTGAAGAGTCTCCACCACTGCCAATTTCTCAGCTTCAGGTAAGCAGCGCAGTTCCTCTGGATGACCCTCATGGCAGTTAACTGCTGCTGCCTCTTGGCAAAAGCCCTGCAGAAGTTAAGCACAAAGTCTGGGACATTTGCACCCATAGCAGACCGCCATCAGCAAGGCTGTGGGGGCTGCTTCAAGGGGCTGGACCTTGACAGGTAAGAGGCCAACCCTTTCGCCCATCCACGTATCTTCTACTGCTCCCTCTTTCACCCACTGGTTATCTCCATGGGGAAAAACTGTAAGGAGCCACTCAGCACTCAGATCAGACCCTAAAAGCCTCACTGATGAAGCAGCCAGCAGAGTGATGGGTGTGTGTGTGATTTCATTCAGGAGCAGCCCAGAAAGTCAAGGGTGTCAAAGAGGCAGGCATTCCAGGACCCACATCCATCTCTCATTGCCTCTTGGTTCACAGCAGGTCCTTCAGCCTTCCTCTGCCATGGAGCTTAGCTTGCGGATAGTCAGGCTGCTCCCTAGGGGGACAGATGGGGGGCAGAGGAGGCCCCTGGTCTCAGGGGGGTGCAGTTTCTTGCAGCAGAGTCTTACTTTCTTGCCAGGTAGCCCCGACATTGAGCCTGGAAGGCAATGATGATGTCTGTGATCTTGAGGTCTCTTTCCTCCTCCAGGTGAGCCAAGACACCAGTCCGGAAAAAGATCTTGCTCTGGCCAATCCTGTACAGGTTGGGATCCAGTTCCAGGGCTCTGATCTGTTGGAGGAGGGGGAGGTAGAAATTTGGCCCTCAGGACAACATACAATGGGTTCTCCCAACTTTCTTCCCAACAAGGCATGCACTGCTTGATCAGTAGAAGTCCAACAGTTGGAGCTTTGGCCTCTGATGCCAAGAAGTATTAGCCAAAGCACAGAAGTCTT
>JANHZU010007476.1:0-21338 GCA_032468055.1 Acrochordus granulatus | reverse complement strand
GTTTGAAATCGAGGTGCACCAGGGACATCTGTAGCTTAAGAAATGGAGGTAAATTTGAGGTGCTCAATCAGCACCTGTTGCAGGTGGCCTCCATGGACGTTCTGGAGAGGAGATAGAGGAGCAGAGAAGGTGTGGACCTTCCTGGAGCTCTGCTGTTCTGGTTGCCTTGGGAAAGACAACTTTCAGAACTATCAGTCAGGTGACAGTGAAGGTGGGTGGAGCTTATTTTCTTTTCTGGGGAAAAAGATGCATGAGCAGTGCTCATGAAATATCTGGGAGGGTGACAAATGGAAGGCAAGAGTTGGCTTCTCCCTTTCAGTTCAATAACTGAGTTCATATATCATGTTAAGCCATGGTTTGTTGTAGGAACAGTTCATTGAATAACCCACAACAGCTGCGCCACCAAACCTAAATCAGATTATGCTTCCCTGCCCATAAAAGGCTTGTCTAGAAACACCCTGGAACCAGCCCAAGGCCTACCTCAAAAATTTCAAAGCCAGCAATGTCCAGGATTCCCAAGAAGGATGCGCCTTGCCTTTTGGTTTTGTCGAGGGCTTTGTTTACCCGGGTCAGGATCCAACGGAAGAGGCGTTCATATATTGCTTTGGCCAAGGCCTCTACTGCAAAGTCAGCCTAGGGAGAAAGTCCACCCATGAGGTGAGAGAATCCAGGCTGAGCTTCTCTGGGGTCCAGACTAACAAGGTATCAAGACGCAAGGCCTCTATGCTGAGCTGGGCAAGGGTCTCCTCACCTGTTCCTTAGTCTGTGCCTTCTGAACAACATCTCGTCCAACCTTGATCCGTGGAGTGAGGATGGACCTTGTGAAATCTGTCACATTGATGCCTGTGAGGTGGCAAACCTTTTGGGCAGCTAGAATCAAGAGATATCATCATGGAGATCATCCTGATGGCCATCTCCATCCATGGCCAACCAGGTATGGACTGATCTGGTCTGGCAACTTGGACTGCTCAAGGAGTCAACTCGCCCTGGTGAGGCAAAGCTCTTCCACTGCTGCTGGTACTTACCTGTGTTGTCTGGCATGGATGCCTGATCGGTGTTTCTCTCCTTCTTGAAAACAATATTGCCAAGCTGGAGAACTGATGAGACAACTTTCAGCATTGCTGTGAGGTTAGGAAGGAGAGAAGTTCAGCGTACATCTTTGGGTAGGTGAGTTGTCCCACTGGATTTGAGACTTCCTTCCCTGTCACTATCCCACTAGATGCTTTGTTGTGCTCAAGAGATGGGGGCCTAGTCCTGGTTTTCCATTTCATAAAGACCAAAGCAGGTGCCTCCACTTCATAATTTGAAGAAAGACTTTGAGCTCTTCCAATCTGCAATCCCTGAATATTTTCAAAGATTGCCAGCTGAGCTCTGAAGGCTTCATTGCCCAGCTGCCTGAGCAGGTTTCAAGGAGGTTCCATTGTCCCAAAGCACCCCACATCTGTACAATTTCCTCTCAGAAAGACGCACATTTGAGAACACCACTCAGCTAATCTCACTGCAGACCCCTGGAACCTGAGGGAGGTTTATTTGCTAAATTTTCTTTTGGAGAACCTGTATCTGAGGTACCACAACAAATGCGGCTTTATTCTAAATATGTCACCAAAGCAAATCTTCTTTGCTTCTCTTACCCATTTGCTCTTCTTCCGTGAACCCCATAATAGACATGGCTTCCAGGGTCTCCTCAAACATTTCATTGTCCTGCTGAGAAGGAATGGGCACGTAGCCATTGGAGAGGAATGTGTAGTTGTTGAAACCTTCCAGCAGAAGTTCTTCTGCAAGGTGGATGGAGCAAAACCTCTGTGAGCAAAAATGCTGGCTGGGACCCTCCTCGGCTCTGAGTCCAAACTCCTACAGCCTCTCGGCCACCTCCCTTACTCCACAAGTGTCCTTTGCCCTGCCCAGGCCGGCCTCGAAAGGTTCTCTTGGTCAGACCCACTTCTAACAAAAGGATTGAAGGGACAGTCTCCCCCCGCCAAAAAATGCAGTGGGGAGCAGTTTTGCAGTTGTCTGAAGGCTTCCAGCTTGGGCATGAGACTTCCTGCTACAAGCAGCGACTAGCCATTTATGGGAGCAGAAATGTCCTCTTTGCTTCAGTCACCAACACTGCCCGCCCCCAACGAAATAAGCCTGTTCCTGAAGCCACCCCCCACCTCAGGCACCTTCCCTGAAATCGGCTGAAGAGACAACTTACTCTTCATTTGTTCATTGGCTCCAGCAAGCAAATAATAGAAGATGTGGAAGGTCCTTTCTTCTCGGGCTTGTCGAATAGCACGAGACTTCTCCAGCAAATCTGTCCAGGAAGGTTCAGCAAGCAAACCAATTATTTAAAATAAAGACTAGCAAGCCAATCTATGGTTAGTAAAGCAAGGCAGTTGCCTGACTCAAGGAAGGGGGTCTGAAAAAGGATACAGGTTTCAATATTTGCTCCCACGATGTACCCTGTGACGTCAAAGTTGATGCGGATGAATTTGCCCTGTTGGCGAGAGGAGATGGCATGGTTGGGTGGGTGCAGGGGGCTTTGGAGAGGCTTCACATGGGGAGGGGCTATTTAGTCTCTCCCTCCATTTATAACCTCCCCTCCCCTCCCCTTCCTTCCATAATTTGGCTCCAAGAGAGAAGCACCCTCTGCTTGCTTGCCTGCACCCCACAGCCCTTGAGGAAGGCTGGGCTGAGAGACTGGGACAGGCACCCACTTGGTTAAGGCTGGACTAGAATCCAGACTTCCTTGCTCCCCCTTCCCCACAGGGTTTAAGAATTAGATCAGAGTTGGCAGAACAGCTATCCAGAAACCGATATGGTGACTCTCATTGCTGCCCAAGTTCTCCCTCCTTGGAGCAGGGAACACAGGCAAGTTTTTGGGTTAATAAGTACTTATTGGGTTAATAAGTACTAATTGGGTTCGGCCAGGCACCCTTCCTTTTCCTTCCCCCCCAATTCTCCAATCAAGAAGTCAGCAACTTACAAATCGGGAGGAGTTATCATTCTTCACGGTTTTGGCGTTCCCAAAAGCTTCCAGGATGGGATTGGCCTGGAGAAGTTGTTTTTCCAACTCGCCCTAAAATTGATCCAGAGATTTGGCTGTCAATCCACTGCCAGGCAGAGGAAGGCTCAGATCAAAACGGGTTGGGGTGCAATTCAGGTTGCCCTGCAGAGAAACCATCTCCATCTGGATAAAATGCACAAAAAGGAACATTGTTCTCGAGCCAGCACTGGCCCATCAGGGATGGGAGAAATGCCCAGATGCAGCACAGGAAAAGATGCGCCCATAACCGAGATGCATTTTACCTAAACAGAGATTCTCTGTGGCTCATTTTGGCCTTTGGTTCTACTCTTTGTAGGATTTTGTCCTTTTGTTTTCTTTTTTTTAGTAAAACTAGTCAAGACAGCTGATTGCTGCATTCTGGGTAAAATAAAAGGATCATCTTCAACCACTCTGGCAATCAGTCATAACTCATATTTTTTTCCAGCACATTTAATAGGCCAAAGCAAATCAGAGTACTTTTTTGCAACTGCCGCTGCAGCATTCATTTGGCAAGGAAACAACAATGGAAATTAGGCAAGGGGGCAGAAGGAATGGCTACAAACAACCTTCCTTCTAATGCAGCCCAAAGCAGATTGCACGGCATCTATTAATTTGGTTAAATACTGGCTATGACAACACATGATTTATATTTAAACATAAGGTAACTTTTCCATGCAGAAAAAGGAACATCCAGGCAGGTACACACCAATGAAATCACACATCCAAGCCATGCTAAAGAACAGCCATGTTTTCTTAACCTTTCATCAAAGTTGAAGCTGGGAGGAGAACATTCCTGTCTCAAAGCAAAGACAGATGCTAATAAATTTCGATGAACACAAATCAGAGTGTCTGGGAAAAGTTTTTTGATCAGCTGTGGAAGACTCTCTTAGCTTGTCAATACCTATTTGTCTATACCAAACAGGTAGGTATTATAGTCAAAGGATAGTTGGTATCTTTGCCCTCCGAGATGGAAGGTCTCTGCCCCTTAACTGGGGAAAAGGCTCTGTTTTATAGCAAGCTTGCTTAAAGTTGGGTCTTTCTTTCCCTGATACCCAAAGCCTTGATAGGAAAATGTGCCTGAAATTGGGGAGAGCTTTCTTGGCAGATGCTTTTCTGACTGCCTTAATTTTGGCTGAAAGGCAAATTAATCAATGGTGGAATCAATGCCTGGCTTGCCAGATTCCACCAAGCCAACTCCAAGCAAAGCATAGAATGATTAGCACAAGTCAGTAACCCAGTCATTGTAGATTTTAAATCAGGACTTAGTACAATGGCTGAACTTTATTTAACAAACCAGGACTAAGAAAAGGATCTCTGCCAGATCAAACCCCAACACCCCCAAATCTATTCTTCCAAAGTTAGAAAGGGAGGATTGACAGAGGCCACTCTTCCACTGGGTGCCAACAAGAGGGCCAGGCACAGCTTTCCACTTAGACATCCCCCACCCATGCTTCAGGAGTCTTGGCTGCTCTGTTGCAATAGCACCTCTGTCTTCAATTGCCAGAGGCTTCAGCATCTCCCCTCAGGGGAAAGGCAGACAGTTGCAAAGCATGCAGAAGATCCAGGAATCCCCCCCAGGCAGGATGGCAGGCAAGAGAGGGGGAAGAGATGCACATGGCAAGTTCACAAGACCATATCAATCACTCTACTAGCACACAGGTGATCATCTGGGGCATAAGACTGCCTGAAAAAAGGCTGAGCTTCCATTAGTACCCCATACCACGCATGCCCTCTATGGGTCAGGCCCACAGAGGCTGCCTGTTGCCCTTTCAAGGCTGGTCCAAACAAGAAGCATTCCAGTGTGCAAATCAGAGGATGCCCTTCCAAAAACACCCTGGCAGTGCAGAGGTCACAATCCTGTTTGCCTGGGAGCAAGAGTGCTGAATAAATGAATGGCTTGCTTCCAAGAAACAGCATGCTCGGCGCCCAGGCTGGGGGACCAGATGGCTTAACCATCAGGTGGGGCACAAGAAGGCCCCAATTCCAGGGATGGAGTGCAGCAATACCATGCAGATCTACAGGCTGTGCCTTGACACACACGCTGAATCCAGTTTACTCACGTAAGCAAAAGATGGCCCTTGCTGCAGTCAAACAACACGGCATAAAACAAGTGTCAGTCTTGTCCACACCATTTCCTGAAATTGCTTCTTTTTGCAAAGCATTTCCACCACTATTTGCAATATGCACCTCTCTGTCTCCAGCTGTGCAAGGCATCTTCACGTGGAACATTGAGCCCAAAAACCCACCAGGGGATTAGATCTGATTCAACCTCCAGGAGAGTTACATTTGCCTCCCAGAATGTGCCCACTCAGTGGCAATGTAACCCTTCAGTGCCTGCCCTTGGCCAAGCAGGCACCATCTGACAGGTGAGCAAGTCACCCTTGCCCCATTGGCAGCCCCCAGATGTGATGGATTACACTGCAGTTTGGCCAGTTTAGTTGAGTCCAAATCATCCAGAGGATGTCTGGTTGGGGAAGCCAGTGGTGTAATCAACATCTCAGAACAAAACCCACTTTCATTTCCCCAAGTTGTTGTCTTCTTCCTGCTGTTGCTGAAAATTGGTCTGAAAGTGTGCCACATCGTGCCCCTAGCAGCACCCAGCCCCAGCTCTGAGGACATATTTTTTTTGTTTTTTCAAAAGGTGCAGCTTGTGACACAGGTCCTTTAGAGCGACAGAACAACACCCCCCCAAGATCTCCCCCCTCCAGCTCTCTCCCTTTCCAGAGGTAGGCAGGTTGGTTGATCCTCCCTGAACTGGCAGCTGTTTGTTCTGCCAGCTGTGGGGAGCAGCTCCCAGCAAAGGCCCCCCCAATGGAATCCTCTGCATGAGCCCCCTCCTCCTGGAGGCCTTCAGGAAGAGAAGGGAGTTTCTCGTGGCCAGCTGCAGAGGGGTGACCCAACTGACCCGCTTGCTTGGTTGCTAGACACAGAAGGGAGCAGCAGGCAGCTGTGTGGTTCAGGCTGCCCTGCTCTGAGTGGAGGGAGAAAAATGCCCTCCTTGCCCATGGCTGCTGCCCACTGGACTTCCCTAGGGAGGGGGGCAGAAGCTGCTCACCGTGATGCTGGTGTCTTTTTTACCCTTATGAGAGGATGCGACAACAGCCAAATACTGAATCACTTTCTTGGTGTTTTCTGTCTTGCCTGCACCTGATTCTCCCCTGGGGTGGGGAAGAAGAAAAAAGACTGTTAGGCCCCCACACTCCATGCATGCCAGACCGGGAAAGCCACGGAAGGAGGGAGGAAAGAGCAAGGGCGGTTCAGAGGCTGCCTTAGGCTGCAGCAGAAGCACCACTCCAACCTGTGTGGAGCCATCTGCAGCAAAGATGACCCACATTCTGGGTTACTGTCAAAAGATACCGCTTTAATGCCCTGAGCTATCAGGCTTCCCCTGGAGCCATCCTCAGGGGTAAAATAAAACACAATACACAACAAGGTACAAATGAACACAAACACTTTTTATACACATTGGACCATTTATAAAGAGCCATCTGTCCTCATGCTGAAGTCAGAGTGTGACATGGCAGAATCTGGTCACCTTGCACACCGAATCACACTCTTCCACTGGGCTGCTGGCACTCTCAGTCCCCCCCATGCACATTCCCTCCTCGCTCTTCTGGGAGTTTTTCCCAGCCCTCCTTGGAGGGGTTGTGGGCATTTTTAGGTCACCAGGGTGGGCCACAGTCTGGCAGCTCCTGCGCACTGGAGGAAGAAACCTCTACAAAGGAGGGAAGGGTGCCCCTGCATGGAGCTGCCACCTGAAATAAGATCACTTCCCTGACCCTCATTATTCTTCATGTGGACTAGAATGCTAGCAGAAGGGTTGAAGCTCGTGAACTCATCCCTATTTCCTCTCCCCCTCACATCGCAGAATGCTGGCACTCTGGGAAATTGAGAAACGGTCAGACATGCCCACATCTCTCCATATCTCCTTTAGCAGGATCAGTCTAGATGCATTCTGCAACTGGATCTGCACCAGTCTTAAGATGATGCTTTGCAATCACTTTTTGGTGGCAAATTATGACTTGGCAAGATCTCCAGTTGAGGAAGACAGAGTGGCTTTGATCAAGGAAGCAACCAGCTTGGTTTGGAAGATGAGAGGAGCATCTTGTTGGGGGAATCCAGCCCCCTGCCAGGGAATTAAGGAAGAGAGGAGGGACAACCACCTGGGAAGGCTTGGCTTGAGGAGCTGAGCAAGTGCCTTGAGCTTGGAGGCCTTGCACCCAGTCCCAGCTGCCTTGAGCAATTCCTCTTCCTAATTCAGAGGCACCTTTTCTTCCCCACTAATGAATGGGGATGGAAACAGATAGGCATGGGTGGAGGGAGAGCCTTAAAAGACCCAACAGCTGCTTTCTGAAGGACTCCTTGCTCTTCAAGATGACCCCCTCTGACCACCTTGGGGTGGCCAAAGATGCCTAGGCCATCCAGGGCAGGCAGAGGAGGACATTTCTACACATTGGATGGGCTTTGCTTTGTTTGCAAAGTTTCCGGGAATGTTGCAGATCGACTTCTGCACATGCTGGGGGGCTTCTGCAGTTTCTGTCCCTCAGACCAACTGATGTGCCCTGAGCTCTTCAGGAAGTTCACAGAAAGCCTCCATGGCTAGAGATAGTCCATTTTTTTGTCCTGAGGCTTGGTTGATGAACTCTTGGCATGCACCAGCCAAGGCATTTTGTATCCCTTCCCTTCCTGTTGAGGCCAGAGGGCAGGTGCTTCTCCTGGGCTCTGGGAGAAGCTGAACCAGCTCCTGTGAGGGACCCCTGTGACTGCAGGAGGCCATTGCTGGATACGCTTACCTCACTCAGGAGACCGAGGAACTGTGGCTGCTATTGATAACAATTAAGTGTTCTGGGAAGACCTCCAGAACAAACACACTCCTGGGAGGCCACTGATAGAGAAAATCCCTGATGCACATGCATGTTTGGGAAAGGAAGAGATCCCTTTTTTATACCCACCCTGAGCCTTTGAATGCCTTGTTTTCTGGCTGTCTCTCCTTCTGGGCATTTCTGAAGGCAGGAATAAGCCACCACTTTTCCAAATACAGTATGCCTCTCTTGGACATGCTGGACTACAACCCCATCACCCGCTGCCATCACAGCCCTTTCAAAGGCTAGCTGTTAGCTGAGCTGCAGTAGAGATGTTGCTGAAAGCAAAGGGACTGCTTTTCTTGCAAGAGACAATTGCCTTGGCCTGGTGGCATAACAAGGATGAGGACCTCCTGGAAAGTGCTCCTCATGGCCAGATGCTCTGCAGCAGGGGACTGCCGTGATAGGATTTAAAGCAGTCTTCACCCAACTCCAGCAATCTTGGGCTGTCCCCATCCTCAACACCCACCATGCCCCATACCAGCTGGGCACTTTCTAATGCATCAACAGGATGCCCAGGATGTGCTTAGAAGTCCTTAAAAGGCCACTGAGAAATGGAGCTCTGAGAAAACTGATGTACATGCATGCCAGTAGCATTTTTTTGGGTCTACTTACGTGCAAAGGATGGACTGATCCTCTCGATCTGTGGGCAAGAAAAGAAAGCCATGAGTTCCCATCCCCAGAGCCCTTCCAGAGAAGGTCTGGGGGTCTCTGGAACTGAGGTATCAAGCAGACCTTGAGCCATCCTGGAGTCACCCAGGGAGGGCATCTTCTGCCACCAGTTGCCTGCTCCTCTTTGAAACTGGGTGTGCTAGGGATGAACTGGGGCCCTCTGTATGCCAGACCGAGGGAGGTCTTTTCACCTCCAGCATAGAGAGACAAGGCTCAGTGCCCTTCACTCCATGATCCATCATTGTTGGATTTATTTTTACCAGATTTCCCAGACTGGCAGGCCAGTATCTTGTTTTTGGCTCCACAGGGAAAGGATTGAGGAAATGAGGTTAGAGGTGCAAACTGTTCCATTTATAGGTTTGATCTAGACAAAGAATCCTAAGTTCTCCTCCATGGATCACTGAGGTTGATTTCAGACAGATCTTCAGGCTTCTGCAAACTCCACAGGGGAAAAGCCACCTAGAGTCGCCTTTGTGAAATTAGGGCACATGAGTTTACTAAATAATTAAAATTTAGAAAGCCAGAAATCTCCCCTGAGCCGAGCCGGTGTAATCACAGTGGAGGTCAACAGAACTGGAGGCAGCTGGCTAAGGACAAGAGAGGCAGCAATGGTAGCACTGCCCCCAGGTGTCAGGAGGAAGTCAACCTACCTGCTAGTCTCAACCACCTCCCAGGGGTACCAATGCATCTAATGAAAACATCCACGGGAAGCCATGCAGCTAAAAACCCAGAGGCTAAATTGGAAAAGAAAGCCCAGGACATCCAGCTGACCTGTCACCAGGAAAGAACTGCACAACTTAGGCAAGGGAAGAGAGCAGCTGGTCAATGCTACAAACGTACAGTTTTTTAGATGCACCCCTCAGAAAGATTTGCATTTGCTTCCCAAAACCATCCCAACTGCAAGCCACAGAAATGGCTGAGTATCCTGTTTTTAATTTCCAGAGCTATCAATCAAAGCCTTTTAGGACATTGCATACAACTCTGGTCAGTGATGGCAAGAAACCTATTTTTAGTTTTATTTTATGGAGGTACCATTTTACTTAGCCAAAAGTCATGTGGACTGGGAATGACTAGAGTGGCAGTTCCCACCCGACTGGGGAGTCACCAGTTTTTGGGGAGAAGAGAGCTTCGAATTGGCATCCCTCCTCCTCCTGGGTCCCCTGCAATAAGAGGCTGAGCTCTGTGCCTGGAACTACCAGCACCTATTCCCCAGGACCTGGAATGCTTCCCCAGGGAGAACCAGGCACCTCCCTGACCAGCCTGCCCTCAACTGCCACTCCAGAGAGAGGCTTGTTCCACTTCAGTAGTGCTGGACTTGTGGGTTTCCTGCAAAGAGCAACTTGGCCATAAAAGGAGAAGGAGAGAGTCAGAAGCCAGGAAGGAGCCTTGCAAACTGGCAGCAGGAGCTGGATTGCCAGGCCAGCGGCCCCAGGGGATCCCATCTCCCCAGGTGGCTCTGGGAGAGGAGCCAAGGGTAACAAGGAGAAGGTGCTGTGATAGAGAAATATCTCTATGGCAAGAGTGGATGAAAAGGGGCCATGCCATTCATAGTTGTGATGGGCACTTGCCAACTTTACTTTGCCTTGGACAAATGGATCCTGGATCCTCCCTGTGGCTTAGTCATGGAAAAACTTCCACAGCGGATCTCTTAGACTGCCAGAAGCTGACATAAACAACCAGTTCTCCATACCACATTCTTCCTCCTTTCTCTGGAATGTTATTTCCAAGGATAAACGTTTAATCAATGCAACTGATTTATAACAGCAGCTGGAAGCCCACATAGGTCAAGCGAGGTTGGATCACCAACAAATACAGCAGGAACCGAAGAGTATTATTTGCTAGTAAATCAGCAGGAAGTCATTTTTTGGACATGCTTGAATAAAGCAAACATATTAGCTTGTAAGCCACCTTAAATTATATATTATCTACTCTGTCCTTTTGGCATTTGTGCAAGCAACATGGCAGGGAGCTCAAACTAAACACACTTTGGGCACTGAGGTGTTTTAAACAGAGTAAGGCTACAGTGATGGGTCTCTGCTTATAAGGAACTTATAAGGGAAACAACTCTACATTAGAGAAACCACAACAGGGAACAGAAAACTCTGTGGTTGGCTGGTTTCCATGCAGACTTCCCTGACTGGGTGTTCTCCAGAAGAATTGATTTGCTTCACCCATCTAGAAGGTATCCTCTCAGGGGAGGCTGCACCCTGGTCAACAACTTCACAAGAAGTCCTGGAGGGCATTTAGAACAGAGTCCATTTGCAAGCCTATTTCTATCAAACTTCCTTGACACCACAGTAAAACTAGACCACCAACATACAGACACTACGTTGCATCATTTGCAAGACCTAAAACTTCCAGCTTCTACCCAGAACATACCTCCAAATCCATCAGCCACACTGCAACCACATTTGTGCTGACCCACTTGCAGAGAGGCCCAAAAGATGGAATTCATCCAAGTGTGCAAGAGACTGAGCAATCACCCAACAGGGTCGCGAGAAATATCAGCAGAGCCAGATCAAATTCCTGGGGAGGACCTCTTCAAGTCAGACCACAGAAACAAGCTCAGCTCACAGCTCAGACTACTCAAAGACAGATGCAGCCCAAAACCTGCACTTTCTCATGCACTGGTAGCACCCTCTAGATGCTACGTAGGACAAACAGGTCAGACTTTAGGCAAAAACATGGATGGAGACATATTTGACAAGGACAGAGAAACAGGGCATTTGGATCTGCCAGGATACTCTGTCACAAATCTCAAAGGAGCTGTGCTGGAACAAAGAAATGTTAGGCTATTGCAGATCTCAACAAACACCTTGATTCTTTCACACATTGCAATTGGTCATTGATAAGACAGCTGTAACCTGCCCCACAGAAGCTTCATATGCAAAACCACCCTGTTGTCCTCTCCCACCCCTGGCCCCATCTCAATTAATTTAAATACTAAATTACTCTGTGCACCTGACAAAGTGAGCTCTCCATCACAAAAGCATCCGCCTTTTTATATTATTAGCCAGCAAAGATGCTGCAGATGCCTTCGAATTTGGGGCTGCCAGAGAGTGACATGCCTCTCCTGCTATGATGCCTGACCAGGAGCTGTGTGTGTCAGAAAGATCACCAGGAAAGGGAAACCACAGGCCTTCAACAAGGCAGAAGCAGCTATCTCTTCCACCCAGGGACACGGGGCCCACCAGCTCCAGGCTCAAAGTGGTTCACCAACTGGGAGAGAAGAAACCACAAGTCACCCATGGGATGGCCACATCCTCTCTACACCACAAAGAAGCCTCCATCAAGAAGTTATACATGAGTCCAACTCCTGTCCATCCAGCCCTTTTGCAAAGGGAGGGATGATTTAGGGGTCCGATTCCAGACATCCAGCTACCTAAGCCCCCATTTGTCCAACAGTGATTTGGTCAGAGATTCCAGGAGGGGAAATTCAGTCCCCCTGGCAAAGGATGACTCCCACTGGAAGCCAAGGGGGAGTTCCTTTCCTTTCCTTCCCTTTCCTCTTTCTTTTCCTTCCCTTCCCTTCCTCCTTCCCTTCCCTTTCCTCCTTCCTTTCCTTTCCTTTCCTTTCCTTTCCTTTCCTTTCCTTTCCTTTCCTTCTCCATGCCCCTATTTGCCAAACTATGTGTTGGGCTTCTCTCTGCCTATGCACCCCAGCACGGGCAGATGGAAGGACAGCTTTTCCTTTTTGAGTCACAGGCTGGTGGAGGATGGCAGATACTGATGCCAAAGGACTGCGAGGAATGCTCCAGCCTGGCCAGCACCCCCTGTTCCACATCGGGGGGGCGCCCAAGAAGAGCTGTCAGCCAGATGGAGCCCACAGGTGGCTTTGCAGGGGCAAAGCAAGAGTCCAACAAGAGGAGCGGCTTCCTCAGGTTCCAACTCACCCCTCTTCTTACAGCCACAGACTTCCCACCACACTCCACCCCAGGGCTTCAGAGCAGCGGGCCTCATCTTTCTCATCCTCATCTCCAAAAGCCACAGAATATGCAGAATGGATAGACCAGCAGTGGGCCCAGACTAAAATGTTTAGCCTTGGAGGCTTTGGGGTAATGGGACTCATTAAAAAAAGATGGACTTTAATCCTGATGGGGGTTTCCAACCCCAGTTCCCAGAATTTTAAATAAAACTGCATGGCAGTGAATCAACACACTGCCAACCTACCACCCTGGCACAATCTTGGTGGCTGAGGGGGAACGTTGCCCTCCATTCCTGAGCTTCAACCCTTTCCCTAAAGAAGAGACCTGCTGTCCAGGACCAGCATTCGTCAACAAAGACCAAACTGCTTGGCCTTTCCACTGAGGAAGGCAGAAACAGCTGGCAGTTCCTCATCTCGAAGGGCCTTACCCTGTAACATGCTCCGGTACGCGGTGTCAGCAATGGCATAGATGTGGGGCGGCATCTCATGACGTTTCTTCCCCTTGTACATGTCCACGATCTTCTCCGAGTAGATGGGCAGCTGCTTGTAAGGGTTGACTACCACACAGAAGAGACCTGAGTATGTCTGCAAGGAAAGCCCACCGACCGGTCAGTCTTTGACTTCTTCTACCTTTGACCACCATATCTTTGGGGTCTGAAACAGGGAGGAGGCCAATTCTTTGCAGGGAGCCATGGCAATCAGGAAGCAGACATGTCAAGGGCTACACTACACCTTAAAGGAGGAACTCTACTTCCCAGGGTCTGGCATCCAGGGGTTGGCTGCTTCTGAACAGGGAGGCTCCATATGGCCATCACAGCTGGTAAGCCATAGCTAGAGACTGCTCAGGTCTTGGGGCACCTTCTCTGCATCCCCCTCACTTCAGGCCCATCTTACTCACTGGCATCATACAAGAAGGAGAGGAATCTCTCTGATTCTGTGACACAGATGTCACAGAAAGTCCCTTATATCTGAGAAGGGCTGTGAAGTAGGTGTGATTCTGAATCAGTCCAACATTTTGCACACAAAAATCCGCCATCACCAAGGGTGGCTTTAGTCCTCCTCCCCACCAATGCTTCCGCTCAAGATTGGGGGCCAGGGCGACTGATGAAGGTATCCATAAGGGTAGTGTGGTTTTGGCTGTCCATTCCTCCCCCTCAACGAAAAACATCTGTTGTTAAAGTTTCCAACTCTGTAATTGCAGAGATGCACCCCAGCTGCCTTGCAAATCCAGCAAGGCTTTGAGGCAAAATCTGCAGCCTGGGATTTCCTTCTTCGTGACCATATTAGGAAATGTCCCAAAGATTTCACACCAGGCAGCTCTTGGTGTGGCAGTCCGCCGACCCAGGGAAGCCAGGGCCCCAGGCTGCTCTGCAGCAAATGTCTTGATGGGGCTGAGCCCAGGTTTCTAGGAGGGCTGGTGCTGGTTTGGAATGCCCTGGCTGGCTCTTGGGTGATCATTAGGCATTTTGGGGGGACCCATGATAAGCTTTCCATGCAGATCGGCCGGCTGGGAGGCAGCCGAGAGAGAGACAGGGAAGAGACTCCATATTTGGGACCCCAGGTAAGGAAGAAGTCATCAGGATTTGCTGCTGGTCTGGGGGCAATTTCCTCCTCCATGTTCCCCCCCATAACTCTGTGCCCTCTTGGCTACCGGCAGAGCCTCCTGCTCCAGAGGCCACCCAAGCCATCTCTGCCAAGGGCACCACTGGATTTAGCCCTCTCACTCATGGCTCCCTTTAGACAATCTGTTGGGGAACTCCTGGCAGCTCACCCATTGCCATTATAACTGTGGGAAAACACCTTCCTTGCAAGGCCTGCCAAAAGCCAAGAAATGTGAGAAAAAGAGCTTTATGATGCTACACTCCTGGCTCTGTGTTTGTTGCAGCTCATTAAAGATTCAGATTTACAAGGGCATAACCCTTTCCCTCCATGCACAAATCTCACACCCCTTCTGACCCGCTTCTCCTTCCTCAGGCCTCAGCCAAAAACACTCCAAGGAAAATGCCTCTTTCTTTGGGCCACACAGATGTGAAGAATAGTCTAAACTTGGAAATAAGTGCATGTAATATTATCTATGAATACTGTATTCTCATTAATCCAGGTCATGATAAGTAGTACAAGTCCAGCTGCCTTTTTAAAAAAACTTTGCAAATTTTTGCAAAATTTTTACTGCGCATAATATTGTTGAACAAGAGAAGGCTCAGCCTTCTTAAGGTACATTTCCTCTTTTGACTCAATCTTTTCATTTGAAAAACGAGGGTAACCACCAGGTGACAGTCCTCATCTGGCCGAGAGGACTGGGAAGACGAAGCCACCTCTGTCCCCGCAGGACATAGACCCTCTGAAAATAAAAGCCCTTCAAAAGCCCCAGGAAAAACACAAGGGAAGCTGCTCTTGCCAAATGGTTTCCTGCAGTTTTGCAGGGCAGATCTTCCAAGCTCCTCCTGAAAAAAAGCATTCAGAGGGAAGAGCAGCAGGGCCAGGTCTCTCTTCCTCTCTCTCTCTCTGGGCTTTCTGTTTGGCTTTCTAGTGTTTGTCCATCCCTATCTAGCCACCCATTGCATTGTACCTTCTTATTTTTTTTATTTATTAAATTTATCTGCCGCCTCACTCACTGCAAGCAACTCTGGGAGGCTCACAATAATAAAATAATAAAAACATATAAAACCACAATACAAAATAGAATAAACAACAATTAAATAACATAAAAAATTAAAAAGGACAAAATGGGGATGGCTGGAGTAAAGATGGAAACATTAATCAAGCAGCCACCGTATTGATGGCAAATGGCTATCCAGCCCCCAACTAGCCCATAAGCCACAACTTCAGCTGTTTCCTGAAGGCCAAGAGGGTGGGGCTGATCACACCCTGGGTGGGATGGTGTTCCAGAGGGTGAGCTCCATGGCAGAAAAGACCTGGACTCCCCCAGCCAAAATTCCCTGGCTGACGGGATCCAAAGCATGCCCTTACTGCCAGCATGGGTGAGACGGCCCCTTAGGTAACCTTAATGAAGGGCTTTAAAGATGATAACCAACGCCTTGAACTGTACCTGGAAACAGGCTGGTAACCAGTGCAGCTCAGTAACGATAACAGCGGTGTTACATGGGTTATCCTCGAGACCCCAAGAACTGTCTGCATAGCTGCACTCTGTACCAGCTGTGGTTTCCGGATACCCTTCAAGAGTAGACCCATGTGGAGCATGTTGCAGTAATCCAGTTGCTTCTTCCTTTTCCTTTCACCCTTACTTGTGCATTCTAGTAACCAGAATAAATTAAACCTCTCTCCAACCAAAGCCCCTTCCTCAGCCCCTCTGCTGCTCCAGTTGGTTGGCCCTGTTGATGGAGGACAGCCATCACCCATCTTGAGGACACCAGGCTGTGGAAAGCTGGGCTGGCAATTGGCAGCTGGCAGCCCCGGGCCAAATCCCTGCCTTCCTGGGGTGAGAAACTTACATAAATGAGGCCTGAGTAGTATCTCTCCCGGAGGTTGTGCAAAACGGAGGCTTCGTTGAGGCAGGTGAGTTCGGCCATGTCCTCCACCTTGGAAAACTTGGGCGGGTTCATCTTCTGAATGTCATCCTTGCTGAAGGCCACCTTCTTCCCATTCTCAGCCAGCTCCACCAGCACCTCATCTGCCTTTTCCTCCTTGATGCTCGCGGCTTCAAAGCCATGCTTCTCCGAAGGGACCCAAACCAGCTTCTTGGCGGACCAGTCGGCCTGCGCCACTGTGTTGTTGATGATGCTCTTGTCCACAAAGAGGAATTTCTCATCGTCACTGAGCTGGCTCTTCTGTGCCATTTTGGCTCAAAGGGCACCTGGGGGGTCGGGGGGGCAGACAGAGAGAGTACTGGTTATCTATGAAACCCAGGAGGCACAACACCTGGTCCTGGACATTGCACTCATTCCAGATAGTGAGACAGGCAGCACATAAATCTAATACATAAGTAAAAATCTCACTTGCGGTCATTGATGACTCTTTTTAACCATGGTTGGTTGAATAAGCTGCAGCTTACGGTTTGTGCACCACATTAAGCCACTAACACAATGCTGACACCAAACAGAGCCACAAGTGGCTGTGGCCTGAAGCTACCAACTTGACAGGGATGCAGGACTCAGCCAGCTTTGCATGATCTTGCCCTGTGCCAGCTTAAAAGCCAAGCAATAGCTGGTGAATTGGATTGGCAAAGGCATTACGGGCATCTTCAAACAGATACCCACAGCTGCCCATGTTTCCAATAGCAAATCCCACATTGCATCATGCCTTACTGGCCATGTGCATCCACACACCCATGCAGATGCCACCAGAGGGGACCACTCCTCCATTAGACTTCTGATGCTCCAGAGACATCTCAGGGCTGTGAATGTGGGAAAGCCCACAGCCACATTTTAAGCAAGGCAATAAAATGGGGCGAGGAAGATCTGGCAGAGAGACCAGGATGCTGCCTTGATACACAGAATGGTTGCAAGAATTGCCACTGGTTGGATAAGACAACTCTCCTCCCATCTTGGTTAGGGGAGGAGGCCTTTGAAGCAGACCCATAGCTTGGAAAAGGATCCCTATTTTGGGAGCTTGTTTTAATTCTTACATCAAGCTACTGTATACTGAAGTGCAGACTTAATGTAGTGAAAAATTAAATAGAAAGGCAACTTTCATCAATAAAGTCAAACTCCTTGAAATTGCTCTATGCATCAGATAATGATCAAATTATTTTCTTTTCAAAAGAAGCATTAATTAATTATTTCCTTGCAAGACAGGAAGAAAACAGGCCTCCTTCTGCCTACTCCCAGCATCTGGAGTCAAAGATAGAGTGCCTTAGATCATGGAAGTGCCATTGTCAGCTATGTTTTCATGTCTCCGTGGCATCAGAAAATGGTCTCCCTTAGAAGATGGATGCCCTGTGTTTGAAGAACTGCTGCTCATCCATTAGTGCACTTCTCATTCAAAGTGGGTCCATCTACACTATTTGCTGGTAGTGAAACTGTCTCCAGAAGAAGCCTGGGAAACTTCAGCAAATTTCCCAGAGATTCTTCCTCCTGTGTTACCAACAGATTAGGGCTGGAAATTTTTATTGCTTGCTTGGCAAGACCAGCTGACCAAGATATTTTACACTATGAATCACAGGTCAGCCAGGTCCACCGAGAAGGCCTTGCTTGGTTTGGCTCCGCCAACTGCAAATGTGGCCTTCTTGGGGGTGGCCCAGCCTTGAAATGCCTCTGCTGGACCCCATGGAGCATCCAGACAGGCCTTGTTCTGCACACAGTTTCCTCTTTGGCTGGGGGAGGGGGTTATGCTATTTTGTTTGTCCCATCGAGGCTGTTTTGACAGCATCTTTTTGAGTTATGCTGCTCTTACTTTGTTGCTGTGTTTGGAATTTGCCTTTTTTAGCTGCCTTGGAGGTCCTACATGACAGATTGACAGGCAGGATCTAAACATTGAGAACAACATAAAGACTGTTCCCAGCATCTATAAGGAGCAGAGAGGAAAGTTCGGAGAAGCTTTGGATTTACTCTGTACTCTCTGCTTGTTTGTTTTTTAAAATCTTGAGCAGCTGCTCATTTACAGAACATAAGGGTGTTTTGGGGAGAAGCCAGAAGAGTTCCCTTGGCCTCATTTAGAGCTTCAAAGAGGATCCAAACCTCCCAAAGGCAGAGAGGCCATCCAGTTGCAAAGCTCTCTGCTTGCACAGACGCAGGCAGGCTACCATATATGGCCACGTTCTTCTCATTATGAGCAAATCCAGCCAAAAAAAAGGGAGAGAGAAAGAACCCTAATGATAACAAGCTCAAAACAAATACCTTTTAGGGCATAACAAAATCCTTCACAAAAGACAAGAATAAAAAAGCTGCCATTACATCCAATGGCTCTTGCAGGAACGCCAGATCCATGCACCCTGCACGGGAATTTGCATTGAGGAGGGAGGCTGGCAGGAGCTGTCCAACCCAACTACCTCCTGGCTGAGCAATGCCTGCGGCTTCCACAGTGGGAAATGAACAGCCCTGGAAATGGGACCCTCCTACAAAGCCTGCCTTGGGGGCAGCCCACTACCCCATTTCTCGAAAGAGAGACTTCTTCTGCAGGGAAGGCTCCCTTCGCACTGTTTCACACGAAAAGGAGAAAGGGACACAGGGGAACAGGTTGCTTCAGACAGATGTTTTAGGGAACTTCTAAATATGGGACACGCAAAGAGGACACACTTTGGTCCAAAAGGCAGCATGGCTGCTTCTGGTTCCCAACTCAGCTGAAATCCAGGTTGGCTGGTCAGACTCTTATTTGCATGTTTTAAAGCAGGCATCAATGCCCAGCTTTTGAAGACTCAAAGAGATAACTTCTGTTGCCCTCAGCTGATTACTCACAGCAGTTCAGTCCCGTCTTAAGGCTCCTTGGCTTTAACTGCCTTTTTCAGGAAAATATAAAACAAAGCCATTAACTAAATTAAGTTCATAAGCTATTGAGACTCCACTGAACCAACCCTAATTTCTTCTTCTTAAAATCAGGATTTTGCCACCAGTGGCCCAATGTGGAAACACCCCTCACCAGAAGGGATCAGGCAAGGCACTTTCAGCCTTGCCCTTGCCCTACAGGGTTGAGCAAACAGCTGGCCCAGCTCATCTGCCCCAGAATGAATGCCCAGGTTGTTAAGCGAACAGTGATCAGAGTGGGGCTCAGAGCTGGGAAAAGTATTTTAATTGCCAGCAACTAATCACACTCAGGAACTCATGGAGGCAATTTGAAAAAATGTCTTAAATCTGCATCCGGTTGTATAGACCAACAATAAAAAAAATGTTTGCAACATAAATGATCTGGGATCTATCACTTTGATCACTGCACTGGTCCTATCTGGGATTGCCTCCAGTGCAAATTCATTCTACTGCTGAATACAATATTAGCTTCTTAGAAGTTTTGTGCAAATAGACGTTGCTAATTTTGCTGTGCATTTTTACTTCAGTTCTATGCTTCCCAGCACTAAAATCTGTGCTGCAGCAGAGTGATCTACCTACGGAGATGATGAGATTATTAAGAAGAGGGTGCACAGACCCCTCCCCAGGACAGCTGAATTGGTCTTCCTGTACATTGCAGAGGGATGCACTAGATGATCCTTGGGGTCTGCTCCAGCTCCACAGTGCAATGATGGGCAGCCCACTCCCCTTGTGTTTGCCTCTTGGAACTCAGACAGCAATACTAACAAGGCAAGGCAAAGCCCTCCACCCTGGCCCGAGGTTACCCAAGGCATGTTCAGAAAGCAGAAAGGGAATTCAGTCAGCCACAAATCAGCCTGGGGAATGTATCCCAGAAGGGAATATTGACTTCGCTGCTTTCTCAAAGTGGCGCAACTAACTTGGCTTGAAAGGGAGCAGCTCTTTGCCAGTGGCAGCACAGGAGAGTTCTCAGCCCACCAAGGTACTTACAGGAGTCCAGGAGGAGAGAGAAGATGCAGGTGTGTCCCACGGGTGCTTGATAGCAGCTGGGCAGACCGAGCCTGATGAGTTCTCGCCCCTCCCTATATAGAGGGGCTCAGGGGAGGGGCCCCAGATGCCTCCCCCAACAGTGTCTCCAGGGCTGAAATGTGAAAACTTCTGCAGGGGGTGAGGAGAGAGAGAGAGAGGTTTAAGCAATGGGTTTGCAGCCAAAGTTCACCCCCCAGCTAAGAGGCATCCTCTCCCTCTCCCTTTCTCCTCTAATAACTTGTGTCATCACATGATGGGATGGCTCAAAATTATCTGCCTTCCCATTGCAACACTATTTCCCAAAATGGAGCTTTCTTTCATCTGGTCCAAAGATACGAGAACTGGCTTAACCCTTCCTGCTTTCTCATGCGCTTCCAGGGCCAGCAAAGGGGAGATGCCCCAGGAGGGGGGGCAGATCCCCCATTTCTCCCTGGCAATAAACATGCTGTTATCTGGCCCTGGCTTTGATGCAGAGCTCAAGCCCAGAGAGGTCCTACTCCATGGGGGAGGCCATTCCCAAGGAGGAAGAGGTCTGCACCGTCCCTCGCCTGTTTATGTAACATTTGGGAACCTTGGGCTGTTTTGGGCCTGGCCCATCTCTCGGGAATGAAAGGGATCATTTTTTCCCAGCTGGTGCCCGGCTGTTTCCGCAGAAACGCTGCCTGATGCTCCGTTCCTGAAAATATACCCAATGCCTCCCTCTGTCCTTAAATGGCAAAAAACAGCTGTTAAAAGGCCTGGGGCACTGGGGAGGAAGGGGGGGTGAGTGGGTCCCTCTCAGTTCAGCAGGGAAGGAGGCCAGAGGTCCTGCTGGAGGAGGCTGACCTTCTCCAAGCCCCCCAAAGCCTGGGCCCCTCCCTCCCTTGTAGCCCCAGCCCCACACACTCCTTCCCTCACTGGCCTGAGCTTCTCAGACGTCCCAAATCGGGAACACCAGGGTCCTCTAGCAATTTCTGTCCACATACCAGATGCAAACATGTCCCTGTGGCAGATGTGCAGCAGCCTAAATATGGAGCCCAAGGTCAGGTGGGAAAGGCCAATCTGGGGAGCACTTGCAGGCCTATCTACCCAGGCAAGAAAGAAGGGGGGACACAGGGGGAGGATGGCTGATCCACTTGCTGCCCTGTGGCCAGGGGTCTTGTCCAAGATAGACTTGAGGGCCCTTTGCCTGCCAAGCAAGAGCCTGGCCTGATGCTGTCCAGCTGTGCAGCAGTTCCACTGCCCCATTTTCTAGGGGAGCAGACTGACCTTGGCAATAGATCTCCAGATGGTTCAGCTCTTGCAGAACATCCCAATGCGTACCTTGCCATATGCCCCCCCTTTGTTAAGAAATGGGGATGGGATACAGAACCAGTGGGGATTATCCTCAAAGAGTCCAGATGCATAAGCACCTCTTTGGGACAGCAGCC
>JANHZU010007475.1:36369-49288 GCA_032468055.1 Acrochordus granulatus | reverse complement strand
TCATCAGCGCTAGAAGAGAATGAGTTTTGCCACTCCTTTCTAGCTTTGATGATGTTACCTTGTGGGTAATGAAACGTCTGCAAAAAAACAACCAAGTCTAGAGAGCACCGAGGACAACACAACCAGATGGTTAGAGCGAAGATGACAGTGCACCATGGTGAAGCCATCTTTTCCAGTTTGTGTCCTCCACTTTATCAGCTCACCTACTGGCCAAGGATGATGGGCATTGTAGGTCCAATTATCTGAACAGACCTAAAGCTGATGTAGGTTCATGTCCATCCATGGGGAAAAAAACACTATATTCGACGTGCGTCGACTTGAAAGCATTTTGGTTTAGAGAGCAACGCATTATTAAAGTTCTGCTGGTGATATTTGCTTTGCTATATTGCTTTTGCAGACAAGGCCTCTCTCAAGATTGCAGATTGCACAGGCAAACAATATGTTGGTTTGCTTTTTTTTCCCCAAAAAATGTATTCTTAGAAAAAAACTAGAAAGCATCACTTGGAAACATGCTGTTTTGTTTGGTTCCAATCCATAGATAGCACATCTGAGAGATTTTACTTTGGGTTGTTGCGGTGTGCAACTCCGCATCAATAAAAAAAAAATCCACATCTATATGTGGACAATTCTACATAGTGAACTACAATGCCTTATCCAGGCTGTGCAAAATATGCTAAAAAGCTAAAAGGTTTCCCTGCCAGTCATGTCCAACTCTAGGGGGCAGTGCTCATCTCCGTTTCCTAGCCGAAAAGCCAGCATTGTCCAAAGACGCTCTGTGGTCATGTGGCCAACATGACTATATGCTAAGGCACATGGGCACTGTTATCTTTCCCACCAAGGGTGTTGCCTATTTATCTACTTGCATTTTTGCATGCTTTCGAACTGCTATGTTGGCAGGATCTGGGGCAAGTCATGGGAGCTCCGGTTGTCTGCCTAGTTCCTGCCAACCTGGAAGTTCAAAAGCATGCAACAATGCAAGTCGATAAATAGGTACCACCTTTGGTGGGAAGGTCACAGCGTTCCATGTGCCTTGGCGTACAGTCATGATGGCCACATGACCACGGAAGCGTCTTTGGACAACGCTTTGGTTGGGAAACGGAGGTGAGCACCGCCCCCTAGAGTCAGCCACGACTGGCAAGGGCAACTTTCACCTTTACCTATTGACAAGTATGTGCACACCCAAGACAATACTTGGGGGTTTATTTAGAATTCTTTGCACTTGGATACTGCAAGTAGCCACAACAGAGGCTGTTTGCCAAGCTCCCAAAATGTGATCACCTGACTGCTGGAATGGGTATCAGAACTTCAGAACCGGGTCATAAGTATCTTTGGGGGGGGTCCGTTGTAACTTCAAACCGCTGGTAATTGACCAGTTATAAATTGAGGACTCCCTGTATATAACCTAGAGAACACATTGCAAACATGAGATTCAAATGGATTGATCAGATGTACCATTCAAGAGTTCAAGGCAACCTCTCTTGCGCTCCCATTGCCCCCTACAACAACAATTATGTAGGAGGCCTTGGTCTGGGGAGGGAAGAAGGGACTGGCCCGAATTCCTCAGGGAGCTTCTGTGGCTGCAGGAAACCCACAACTAGTCTGCCCATTCCCAGTCCAGCACCTTTACTACTGCACCCATTTGATTCTCGGGGAGAGAGGAACCTTGAATCCGGTGTATCATATGGGGTGCCAGCTTAGCCCCTTCATTCACACACCACACTGGCTCTCAACAAATCTAGCAAAGTGCCATCTAATCCTGATTTTCTACATAACTGGAAACTCTTCATCTGCAATCTTAGGTGTTCTTCTGCACTACTTTGGTGCAATAAATGGTGGTGCCGTCCTTGTTGGAAGTCTCATTGGATCCAAAACATGACTGCAATGCTGACAGCGGAGGGTTGCTTCATTGGTCATATTACACACACACAACCTGTGGACACCACATTCACGATAGCTTGGTTCTCAGTATCGTTGGAGGAGTTGATGACGACCTCAGTTGCGAATAGCTTGGGACCAGGATAGCTCAAGGACCATTTCCTCATACCAGAGCTAGCGGACAGGCCCTTGACGAAACCACTGAGAAAGTTGTTTTTCAAGTTCTTCCAACTTTACAGGTCACTGTAAGGTTTTGTGAGTGAAGACTAGAAATATGGGACGCAACGCTAAATAGGACAATTTTATTAACATTGTTTGTCGAAGAGGCTGAGGTTATGTTGACTTGGTTTTAGATTGAGACCTGCTTTGAGTAAGTGAAGCAGCTTAAAATTACAATAATTGAATTGAATGAATGAATGAATGCTGGAGTATTCTGGAATTTGCAATTGCTACATACCTGGAAGGAATCACCATGGAGAAATTTGCTGTTTCCCAACTCTTCTGAAGATAAACTTCCAATTCCTGTTGCGTCAACCAGTGGCTGCATGAAGGGGCCTACACAACTCCTGGGATTATTGCTCAGCCTTCACATTGCACTGCCGCTCACTTGGCCTTCCTACTTTCTTAGTGTGTTTCATTTCCACTCCATACTGTTAAAATGGATTCCCATTTAGTGTCAGGTTTTGCTCGAAAAGGCCCAGAAAAAGGAGAAGAGCTGTTGACCAAAGCTAGAAAAAGGACCTCTGGCTTTAGAACTGTAACCTTGCCTTATTTTCCAGACAGTCACCAAAGGCTGAAGCGGATACCAGGCTTGTAGGACGTAAAACTGGAAGTCCTGGGAAAAAACTAGCAGCCAATGAAGTCCTACTGTACTGGTATTGTATGGCTATATGAGGTAGTCTTAACTAGCATATGTAGCCCAAAGGTAATCAGGTACCCAACACCATTAAGATGCATGCCCCACTGCACCGGGGAGGCAACCCCCAGGCCCTCAAGGTGGTGCTGATCTACAATTCCAATTCTTCCCACTGTGCGTGCTCGTTGGGTCTGCTGAAAAAATGCTCAGCAACATGAGGTCGTCCCTGTTTCTCAATCTCTCCATGCTCTTCAGTCTTCCGAGAACCTCCCGGAGCCGAAAGCTTTCTTTATAGAGATGCTCTTGTTCACAACCCTCACCTGGAAGAAAAGTCACAGGAAGAAACCTTCCAAATTCTACAACTGAGCTATGGCTCTAGTTCACCCAGGACAAAGTGAGGGACTGGTTCAATTCCAAGTATGCGCTCATTCCTTTTAGGACAATCTGTTCAGAGTTGCACACTACCCCCACTTCTCTCTCTATCCATAAGTAGCCATGGGAAGATAAACCATTAGTTCCACACATTACGCAAAGATCTCGCTTTCAAGAGAAGGCTCTCATGCTGGGAAGTGAGGATGGAAAGAGGAGAGGACAACCTGCAGCAAGGTGGATGGACTCAGTCACAGTGGCGACGGGGGCACTCCTGGAAGACCTGGAAGTCCAGGCTAGGGATAGATCATCGTGCAAAACATCTATCTTTGTGATTGCTAGGAGTTGGAAACAAACTTGATGGTGCGTAATGCATCCATCCATTCACCAATCAATCCTGAATTTCAGATTTTGAAGAGAGGCTGCAGCTGCTCGATCCTGCAGACTTATTTCAAGGAAGGCTGGAGAGGGAGAGAAGGAACTAGTGAGGTCAACTCAATCACATTTTTTGCACTTTGAATAGCTTTTAATAATACCAGGAAGCCTCTGAAATTGCTTTCTGCTGCAGCCCCCATTGCCACCAGAGTTGTTTTGTTTGCTTTTTTAATATTGTATTCTGGTCTTCTATCACACATGTTCCCTTGCATCCATTTGGAGAAAGGAAGATATAAGCCAGAGGGAAGGCACATGAAGCCAATCCTATGGAAGAAGCACGAGTCTTATTTCCAGAAATACCAAATATTGACCACATGCATTGCCTTGCGGCCACCTAAGTGGTGATTGATCTTACTAGAATAGTTCTAAATTGCTGCTAATGAAAAGGAATAAATTATTATTAATTTTACAGTTGGCTTTGAGTACCCGAGGGGGGTGCAGCACTTCTGTCGCTGTTTGGGATCTGCTGATTGTGCTCACATCGGGGGGCGATTCTCTTTTCTGGCTCTCCTGATGGCAGACTTCTGATCACAGGCATGGTTGATCAGTATTGAATCTATGACAGATGCTAAATAACTAATCAGTGCCACAGTGCCCAAGCCAAAAGTTGGCGAGTGTGGATTGGCTTGTGGTCCTGAGGCGGTGGACTGCAACCGTTTCTGTCTCATTCTGCTAAGCAGTCTTCATCAAGGCAGAAACAGAGATTTCGAGGACCACCCCTATTTTTTTCCAAGGGGAAAAAACCTCCAGAATCTTTAGATTATGAATTTAACTGTTGGAGTCTCTATGCCCATTATATTATTTAAGCTTTTGTTTCAAAGCAGAAGCCTAGATAACTTTGATCTGGTTTCAAGACATAATGAGGGTGACAGGTTATAATATCTCATTAGGCGAAAACTAAAAAGATTCAGTCTGTTTTGCATTTAGGCTTCCTTTGACAGCCTACTTAAAAATGGCACTTTGAGACCGGCATTAAATACACAATTGTGATTTTTTAACATGTTAAGAACACAGGTTACAAAAAGTAGGAAGATGTGATTAAAAAAACTAACAAGATGACATAAGAAAAATAGCACATATATATTTTATGTATAAAAATCTACAATATTTAATCTCCATACATATTTTCGCAGCTGCCATTTTTCTGCTGCTAACTTCCAGTAAATTGTACAGCTTAAATTTCATTATAATCATTACAAATTACACAGCCAAAGTTTAAACTTTGAAATTATGACATAATCACATCGTTATATACATACATTTCTAGACTGCAGGAAATAAAACTTGAAAGTAAAGACAAAGTATTACTTGTCAGTTTAAAATAGGGTTAGGAAACGTGTGATCCTGAAGGTATAGAATGGTGGATCCCATCATTCCTTCCCATTGGCCACAGTGGTTAGAGCTGATGGGACCTGTAGTCCAATGGAGGGACACAGGTTGCCTTTCCCTTGGAGAACCTTTGCTAGAATGCAAAGCTGCATGCAGTGTTTTTTTAAAAATATAAAAAGGTGAATTCTCAAATTAATTTTAAAAATTACATCTGACTTGGTACACACACCAAATGTTCCATCACATAAACTGTTTTTTTAAAAAAAAAACTCACTACCACAATTACACCATTCTGCAGCAAATGTAGGCACTAAAGCAGTTTGTTTAAGGCAGGTCTGTCCAGCTCATGACTCAGAAAGCTCACAGAGACCCTAGATCAGATATGATGGTGACAGTATGGGAAGGTCTCAGCAAACCTGTCAGTTGGTTGCCTGCGTGTGCAAAATGCAGGCTCAGTTGGTGGGTCACAAGTTGTACAAACCTGATGTAATGTAGAACAGGAGTGTCCAACCTTGGCAATTTTTAAGATGCGTAGACTTTGATTTCCAGAATTCCAGCTATGTTGGCTGAGGAAGCCTGGGAGTTGAAGACCACGTGTCTTCAAGTTGCCAATATTGGACACCCAATAGTGTAGAGGGAAAACAATGCAGATTGACCATGTTCACCATTTGGATAGTCAAGACAAAGTCTAGGTATTTCAACATTGTTTTGTCCAGCATTTTTATCCTTCAGTGGCCAGTATATAACCCAGGGAGAGGCTGTGTGTTCAGAGGGGGAAAATATTGCCTTGTAGTACATCTTGCAACACTGCTATGAGAGTTGGAGGACTCAGGAAGACATTTCTGCACATTCCCTGCGTTAATGTAGGATCTTTCTGTGGGCCACCTGATCTTTATGATTATGTTGCTGTGAATTTTAAGAAGAAAGGAAAGCATAATGGGTATGTTGCAGTAAGGCCTTGTTGAATAAACCACAGTGGTAGGTTGGATTGTGCTGCACATTGTCATAATGAAGCACAGAATTGATTACGTTCATAAAATAAACCAAACCAAAAACATATGAGCTCTATTATGGCTTAGTTCACTTTGTGAACCTAAGAAGGGGCTCTGGGGAGAAGAGAATATGAATCTCCTAATAAATAGAGATGTAGTTCCTTGGTCAGCTGAAAAGATGTGACTAGATCAGCTTTCTCCAACTGGAGCAACCTTCTGATCTATGAACATCAATCAGTGTCAGCTTCAAGTTCATGCAAATCTGCATCTATGTGACACCACTCTTTTTTTCACAAGGAAACTATACAGCTCCTAACATTGATAACTAACAACTGAACTAATAAGGGTACTTGGAAACCCAGGAGGAGGGCATTCTGGATGATGATCCTTGGGACCTGACAACCTGGTTGCCCACCCCTACTCCCCAAAATTAGTGGGACTAAGATCTCTACATCTTTTTTTCTGAACTGTTTATTCCAGCTACTTTTGCCCTACATGACAAAGTTAAACAAGCAAATTTCAAGATGCAGTAAATCTGCTGGCTTCCGACCAACAATGAAGGAGTACTTCAGCACTAGACTTTATACCTATAATCATCTTTTAAGGGCTTAACACTACAGCAGCACTAGTTCAATCAAGGGCATAAAAGTCGATTGCTCTCAAGAAAAACAAGATGTTCAAGCTTGTTACGGGGAATGGACAAGAATGCTCAAGAAGAGAGGAACAGACAAAATTACAGAACAAGAGAAGAGAAACAGCTCATGGTTTTGATATCACAACAAACCTTTGCCAGACTAGGAAGTCACAGTCTTTGGTGCTCATCAAATCAAGGCATCTAGGAGGCCAAATTGTTACGTGAGCATAAAAGAATAGGCTGTAGAGCCCACCTTGGGTTGCCAAGTGCACCCACTGAGTTTATGCAACTTCCACTCACCAAGCTGAACTCAACCAATTAGAGGTCTTGTTCATTTTTAAGAATAGTCAGGAATTATGTGGGTGCTAGTGTACAAAACTGTAATTAAGAGCCTGGCAAATCCATAATTGGATACTGCATATGCCTCCTCGGACTTATTGTTCTACATGTTATAGAACAACAGTTTCTGTGCTGCTTCCCTTTCAGGGAAATAAGGGACATCTAGTCCTCAATGACCTACCATTGTATCACCAAAACCACCCTGAACACAACCATTCAAAGGTCAGCCCTAGCACAAGCCTCAAAGACAATACTGCTAGCATATGAGATTAAAAGAGATCAATGTAACCTTGCTATCGAGGCTCATTGTGAAAGCACCAAATATTTAATTACATAAATGAGGAATGCTCTTGAAGGGATCAAATCTCTCTGGGTTTTTGGGCTCACTTGCTCTTAAAAATGCATCTTCTTTCATCTTTCTGGGGTAGAAACACAGAGGTTGTTCTTTTGTATTATTTCCAACAATGACTGGCCATGCAGGTTGCCTTACAGGAGGCACAGAGTCTATCGTGAATGTGCAGAACAGATTCATGTGCCACCTGCAGCTTGCAGATGAGTGTTCATATATGCATTAGGGACATTTGCACAGTGTTGAAGCCATACATGTATTACATGCTCAACAATACTATCAAAACAAGGAATACAATTGGGTTTGGACCAATGGAATTGGTGCTCAGTATTGGTGAACCCCAAGGCAGATGTGAAATCTCACATGGAAAAGGCAGGACAGTGCAAAACCAGTCCAGTTGCTCACCTCTTCTGATCCATTCACAGCCAAATCAGGTTAACCCTCCATACTGCAAATGCATAAATTGCATTTGCTGTGCTTCTAACCTCCCTCCCCAAAACACACATTGGACTTTCAAAATGAAAACTACTACAATGCGTAACCGGCTTTGGAGAAGTGGTGGTGAATGAGTTCAAACACCCTGAATACCTGACAGTGTGCTATAATTCACAAACAGTCCTGATAACAGAAGCACCATTTATTGGCTATGTCAGAATGCCACTGATTTGGATACAAAAGTCTTCTTTTACTAGCAAAATGTCACCGCATCCCTCTCCAGAGATGGTCTCCAGATGACCCAGATTTTTTCTATTCTGAAGCTACTGAGGCAGTGTGTAAAAAAAAGTCAAGATATCCCACCTCACCCAAAATCCTTTTCTAAATAACGGATGATTTATAAATTAAATTAACCAAATTTTTAAAAAAAAATTAAATTAAAAAGTACTTTGTGGGCACAGTCTCCAAACATCCATGTCTCCATTTTCTGACTCTGTATCTGCCCCCAGCCATGGGGCTCCTGGACCAAATAAGTGGCCGACTAGAATGAGGCTTTGCAAAGTTTAGGCAAAGAGATCATTCCCAAAAGAAGCGACAGAACCAAACAACTGTCATGACAGCCATGGAGAAGCTATTGCTACATTTATGAGATTCTTTTTGCTCTACTCATTTCCCAGGATCAGCTTTTGTCCAATTTAACACGGCTGTGAATTAGTGTTACTTTCTGCATACAGTTTGAACTCTCCTGTATAAGGAATACTAATTTTAGGTCATTCTCAACCAAAAGCCAGTTCTTTTCCTGGCCTTTAGGTGAGCGCAAACGACTTCTCAAAGCACTACTGACTCATTCATAGACAATCCATCAGTTTGGTGTCTGTAACTGTGGGTGGGGCCAGGGGAACCCAGATACTGGTAATGGGGTGAGCCAAGTTCCACTGTGGCTGTTCTGTATCTTAAAGGTCTATCCATGGAAATGGTGGGAAGATTATGGTCTTCAAATGGTTTAGGCTGAAATGCTGGATGCTTCTGCAGGTTATCCAAGTGACTTCCACTATCATCTCTACTCCAGGATTGCCCATAGGCTTCCTGTCTGTACATTAAAGGGGGATCTGGCCATTTTTTATTATCTGGCAAATAATCTACTGGTGGAATTGCAATATGGAGACCTCTTGGTGACCTGGGACTGCTTATGAAGATGTCATCCGGGAGAACCTCTATTCGACTAGAAGGAGTTACAATAAGATTTTGATGAGAGTAATGCCTAGATGACTTATCAGAAATGAATTTCATCTGATGAGTTTCCATCCTTTCCATCTCTGTTGGAAAATCTGGGATATACAATTGAGTGGAGGAACTGGTTCGAGTCCCATGATTGTATGGTGTAGCTGCAAAATTACCTGCTTTGGTACTGTGCTTTGGAGAATGCCCATCGTAAACAGGTGGATTATTGTAAGATGGTGGAGGTTGTTTCGTATAATGTCCAACAACTGATCCATCCGATTGGGATGAGTATCTGGGGACTCTTGGTTGTGAGCTGAAGGCATAACTGTTGGATATTTTTGGTGGACTAGTTCCTTTTTCTACTAGCTTCTTTGAACTGCTGGAATTCCTTGGACTTTGCAGAAGAACTCTTTCTGATGCCTTCTGAACAAAGTTTTCATTCTCCAGATCAGCATCAGATACATTGTCATACTGAGATGCATTTGACCCACGCTTACCTTCATCCACATCCCGAACCTTCATCTTTTGTTTGAGGTTGAATGGCTGGGCTTCATCATCAGGAACAGGGAGTGTTCCTGTACTGCCTTGGTTTGACAATCTAGTCTTGAACTCCATGGTGATTTTTGTAGTTTTTTCAATTATCTTAATATCAGAAGGTTTAATCCATTTTGGTACAAATTCTTTTCCTGTAGTTAATACTGCATTGGAATTGTGGTTAGCAGCTGCATTGTGTTTCTGCTTGGTATCAGTCTCTATTTGTGTCTCAGGCTTTCTTCTGTGCTTTTCCCCATCATGTTCTGGCAACCCACTCTGTGTGTTTAGTGTTACAGGCTTTGGCTGTTCTCTCAAAATATGCTTCTTTTCCAGAGAAGCTTTTCTTCTTTGGTGGTTTGGTGAGCTTTCTCGGCCTCTCTCTGCAGGTGCTGTTGGTGAGCTTTCTCGGCCTCTCCTTGCTGGTGCTATAGGTGAGCTTTCACCGCCTCCCTCTGCATTTCTTCTTGATAAACCTTCGTGATCTCTCCCTGCAGGGGCCCTACGTCCTTGTCCAGTCCTCTGGTTTGCTCGAGTCCCCTTCGATACACTGCTGCTTTTTTGCCCATTAACTAGATGAGTGAGATTCATCAAGGCAGCTTGAGTGTCAGGTGGAATTTTCCCCAACTTCTTTGGAAATTCATCATCTTTACCTGGAAGAATGAATAAAATTAACATTTAATATGTAGACTAATTACATGTCTTATTCTTATTATTAGCTTTATAAGGCTTCCAATCAAAGAAACTTAAAGATAGCTTGCAATTAAAAACTCAACAAATAAGCAACATCTTACCATTACCACATGGACAGATTAGCTTACATTTCATACAATGCATTATAGGGTAGGAAATAGATAAAGAGAAAAGAACAATGCTGGAAGGTTCAGAGATAAGCTTAGAAGTTAGAAGTTACAGTTGATTTTATGCTCAAAAGCAAACAACCCACCTTCCCCCCACCCATCTTTCCTGGATGATAACTGCGGGCAGTATGTCTGATTATCAAAAACTCATTCAAGCAAGCAGGAATAGTCTGAGAAATGCAAACCAGGCTTCTAACCTTGTATGATCCAAAATATACTGACTATGTATTTTCTATTAAGTGGACAAGTCTTGCTTTCCAGAAACTGAAGCATATCAAGGCTTAGTTTTAAAGACAACTGAACCCAGTTTCGGAAACTTTGCTGTATTCACCAATTACTTGATGATGGAAGAGAGAATTTTCAGCCTGCTCTGAATTTTATACATATGCATCTTCTAACAGCCACAGGGTTGAAACAGAATACTGGATGAACTGAATTATATTATATTTACTAGAAAATCATGAGTGGTTTCAAATCTCTCACTTTCTAACAGCAGATTGCACAACCATTTTTTTTTCTAAAAAATTGGAAGAGAGGGTCTTAATCATAATGCTGTCTCTAGAACTGGTGTGACCAAGTTCCTGCACTGGCTAAAAACAACCATCATCTGCAGTCCCAGCCCTTTCTGTGATTTTTAGTAGAACAGCCTCCTTCTTTCCTGAAATCTGGGCTGCATACTTTAGGAGTTCTTCTGAAGTAACCACCAAATTATACTTTTTAATATAACACAAGGGTAAATTATTAAAGACACAATCATTTACATTACTGAAACAATCACATTAAAAGCATTTAATTTTAAATACATAGAAACAGAAGGAAATCCGACTTCATTTTTTATCCTCATCCTGCTTTGGGAAAGGAGCCCCCTGACATACTTTTCCAAGACCTAATAGGGCTGTTTGTTGCAAAAATGCTGTGCAACCCTGCTCTAGAATTGTTCAGCGGGGACTTCCTGTCATCAGATGTGGATGCTCAGTGCTCAAGCTGGCAGGAACATTTACAAAATGCCAAGCTGAATTCTCTGTAAGATACTATCATGTGAAACAGCAGCCTGGCAACTTGCCTCAAAAAGCATCCCTACTACAAATAATTTCAGTTAAGCTTTCATTTCGAGTTATTTTAATTATTTCTAGCCACCTGTGCATTTTACAGAAAGTTGGGGGGGGGGTCAGATCTTTATTTTTGTTCCACCAGGCTGCATATCAGTCACCTCAATTTTTTTTGTATGCTAAAATAATCCTCATACTTAACAAGGGGAAAGGGGGCCAATTGTGGAATTTTTCTCCCTTCCCTAATTTTGCAGCTGGCAGACACCCCATGAAGTCCAACAATAAAAGAAATGCAGAGGGTCTTCTTTCCTGCAGCAGTTTTGCAACAAGACAGAAGCTTATATAGATTAGCTTTGCATCACTCTGAAAAGAGTGCTGGTGAGAAGCAATCATCCCTTTGGCCCTGATGCATCAGGGACTAGAAAATAATTGAGGGGAAAGTATTTCCAGCTCATAATATGGAGGGATGTGGAGGGTGGAGAAATAACTCAACTGATTGTCAGATGATGAGCTTTGCAGATTGAATTGAGGCAAAAGAGCTGTAGAATTGGCATAAGCTATGTAAACACAAACAAAATAAGGAGAACTAGGGAAGAAAGCTTGTGGATGGTGATTGGCTTGTGGAAGATGCAGCCACAAAAGAGGGATGAAACTCACAGTGAATATGGTGTCATCAGCCCCAAGGTTATAAAGGTCCCCATCTTAGAGGCACCTTATCACTGAATGCAAGCTACTGAGACAGCAATGGCAGAAATGGCCCTATCATCTTCCAGTCATATCTAGCAACATGAGAAGCTTCCTTTTAGGCAGTTGGTCTTTTAATCCAACTAGCTCAGCGTTTGCCACTGAAGATGTCAGCAGTTGAACTGAAGACCTTTTGCAAGCCCAAAGCTATGGTCCTTTGATAGTTGGCCACTGCTTTGAAAAAAAAATAATGAATCCAATATCCCATTGGCCGATTTCAGAAAGGTTCTTTATGTGTTAAAATTCTAGAGTTAAAAAAGGCCAGTCAGACTATTTGAGACCAACCTGCTCTTCAGTGAAGAAATCCAAATTAAAACATATGTAACAATCATTGGCCTCATCTCTGCAGAACCACATCCAGCAAAAGATGCATTCTAATGTGTATTCAGGCTTAAGACTCATCTCTGTCTGAATGTTTTATGGGGAGCCCACAAGACTACTTTAAAACATGCTCTGTGCCTCTTGTTCTTCCAGCCAAAACACATTCATACCCTTCACTCCTATCCAGGTATCTATTGTACATTTTCCATGTTCTGGCAGCACCAACGCTTTATCATACAGTTGCTCCGATTTTTCCCCTGTTCTTAAATTTTGATTCAAAACATACTTTCCCAAGAAAAGCTTTGAAATGTTCCTAGGTTGATTAATAAGACAGCTTTTATTCCTTTCAATTTAACACACTTAAGGTCTCTTAATTACCATTAAGCTTTCAAGTCATCCAAGGGAGAATACTACAGACATTTTTATTGAATCCTTTCTTGCTTTGAAGATTGTTTTCTCTAACATATCTCCTTCACATGCCAGAGAAAGAGAAAGTGCATTAGCTTTGGCATGGTTCAAAGCTGTTTAGATGTTGGAGGCTAACACCTGAATTTTGAACACTCAGAAGGGCAGGCAAGAA
>JANHZU010007473.1:41114-52493 GCA_032468055.1 Acrochordus granulatus | reverse complement strand
CAACCCTTCCAAACAAACCAGTCTTTTTCTAACTGTATTGTCATGAACTTTAACATTTCACATGCTAACCGAGGCTTGTAAAGTCTGAGATGTCATGCTTGGATTTTTTGCAATTTCTCTGAGCATTGCATGGTCTGATCTTGGGGTGAATTTGCTGGGATGTCCACTCCTGAGAAGATTGGCAACCATCTTGAATGTTTTCCACTTCTGAATAACCTTCCTCACTGTAGAATGATGGTTTGGAAATGGCTTTACAACTCTTCCCAGATTGATGGGCAGCAACAATTGCTTCTCTAAGATCATTGCTGATGTTTTTACTCTTGGCATTGTGTTAACACAATTATGTGTTATATTATAAACACTTTATGCTGGAGACTAGCAAACTCCTAAAACTTTACTTTTATAGAGGTAGTCACACTTGCTGAAGATCAATTGACCAAGGGGCACTTGATTAGCAGCAACTGGCTGTTACTTAGCTTATTCATACCTATGGAAGCATTACAGGTGCCCTTAGTTTTTCACACATGGATTCTCTGTTTTGGCTTTCTTTTTCTAAAATAAATGATGACATGGCATAATATGTCATATGTTGTTGTTCATCTGAGGTTGTGTTTACCTACTTTTAAGAACTGCAAAGGACCAGATTATTTTTACTATGTCCTGTTATGTAAAACCATAGAACTCAAAGAGGTTGTACTTTCTTTTTAATGTGACTGTATAAGTTGGCATCACCACCTGTCTTTGGAAAGGAAATGTCACGCAAAATAGTTTACTCTTAATTGTGAAAAGAACACAATTAAAATGAAGACTGAAAACCCAGCAAGAAAGAAAAAAAATCCAAACAGAAGAAAAACTACCTACAAAACTATGTCAAAATAAAGTCCTTCTAAAAGGAGCAATGAGGAGGCCAGGCATAGTCCAAAAACTGAGGATCTTCCATGGCTGAGGGGGTAGGGGAAAAAACTCTCCTCTTGAAGCAACTAAATTCTGCAGGTAAAACCAGGAATTCTGTATTGGTCAGTTATGTTCTTTCCTCTTGAGGAGAGAAGGACAGGAAGTGTGGGAATTTGAATACCTCCCCCAGAGTAAATAATGCACTTCCAGATACTGATTTTGGATGAGAAGTGATCTCTCCCCACTTCATCCAAAGTATGTCAAGGAAAAGGAGGAATTCTAAATGGGAATCCAATCCCAGTACAACAAAGGTGAATCAGAACAGAAGTGACCAAAAAGAAATAAATTTCATACAGATTCAGCTGGCAGAAAAAGAATGCAAATTTCCTCAGAAAACACAGGGAAACCTCATGTTACAAACAGCCAGAGGAGAGCCCAAACTAGTCACCCAGCCTGTTGTCCTTTCCGATGCGCTGGCTAACTGGCATATTGAGGGTATCAATGGTGAGGAAGATTTGTGCTGATCACTGATCCAACTTTATTTTATTCAGGAATGTGGACCAGACCTATCTCTGCACTCTCCTCCAAGGGAGCTCTTTCTTAGAAAGCAGTTTTCAGGAAATTCTTTCATATGAACGTGAAGTGACAATCTGCTTGCACTGTCAGGAGACATGAGAAACCTTGGAAAACCTTGTTCCCAAATAACATGTTTCTGGAAGGAGACCAACTATGTACCATTCTTCTGGTTTATCTGACTTTGATTTGTTCTGCAAATGACAGTGTAGAAGGGCTATTTCTTTTCAACAGCTATGTTTGGATAGGAGCAGAAACATTCTATCGTGCCTGATAGAAGAAGGAACTTAATATTTTATTTGCCAAGACATGAAGAAATGGTTTGTCTATCTTTACCTACATATAACAATTGTTGATTTCTCTTATCAGAACACAGAAAAATGCTTTTGATTACTCAGATTTTTGCTAGCCCTCCTTGGAGATATTACAAGTTCCGCCACAGAGTTATTTTGCCATTAGCCTCAGCAAACATCTTTTTCTATGGTGGTCATACCTGCTAAGTACCTGTCCTCCTTCACTCACAAAGATAACCTTCAACACAGAGGCATCGTGACCTTCAAAAGTCTAATGAGGGAAGGAAAGGTGAGAAGCAAGCATGAATACTGATGACAGTCAAATTACTTTAGGCATATAAATAACTGCATAGGTCAGACAAACGGTAAGGAAAAGTGCTATAAAGATTAGCTTTGTTTCCACACAGAATAAAATCTGTTATTCTAATCAACGGAAGCTAAGAACCACAAGGGTTACTATTTCTAAACAAAGCTGTTAGTTTTCATAAATATCACACAGACAGACTTTGCTTAACAACTACTCTGTTTAGCAACCTTTCAAAGTTATGATAGCACTGAAAAAAATTATAATAAGTCTTTGCACATACAACTATTGCAGTATCTTGTGGTCATGTGACCACCATTAGCACACTCCACAACTAACTTCTGACAAGCAGACTCAATGGAGAAGCCAGTTGTAAAATCGCAAAACAATGTCATTAACATAAACTGTTAAGTTTCTTGTTCACAACAATACCTTCAGACAGCTGAAGTCCTGCAGATCCCAGATTTTCACAGTCCCATCTGCTGAAGAGGTGGCCAAGACCTGATCTGCTGGGGAGAACTGCACACACCAAATGCCGCGTTTGTGTCCAGAGAAGACTCCGAGTAGTACACAGCCTTCACAATTCCACAGCTTGGCTGTCTTGTCCTGGGAACCTGTGGCAATCAGCTTGTCATTTGGAGATACTGCCACGCTATTAATGTCCTAAAAATTGAAGAGAGAACAGTCATGGAGCTGCATTCTCTTGCAAGTTATAGGAACATTTATTATCGTGCACACCTGCTAAGTTCGATAATGTAGCATGTAAGATCTGCTGAACCTTGCAACTTAAACTCCTACTATATAGATGTATTTGATAAAATTTTATATATTATATTTTATATAATTTACAATTATATTTGTTTGGTCTAATGGTTAATTCTAAAAATTAAGGTACCAGAGCAGAAACTAGGAGATTGTGAGTTCTAGTCCCACCTTAGGTATGAAAGGCAACTGGGTGACTTTGGGCCAGTCACTCTCTCTCAGCTCAACCCATCTCATTGTGTTCTTGTTTTGGAGAAAAGAGGAGGAGGAATTAAGTATGTTTGCTGCTTTAATTACTTTTGAAATAAAGATGAGATTAAAAATAGAACAATAATAATTTACAGCATAGACATAGTTTACTTTTGTTTGATTATGAATCTAGTCAGTCCACTTTACAGGCATGTGTATCTGTCTATGTAAATATATACATACATATGTGTGTGTACACACACACATACTGATTACAGACCACTTAACAACATATGTATTGTTTTGGTCTGAGACCACAATAAAGATCGATCGACTGAAGTTATAGGAAAAGAGAGCAGTAAAACAATCTATATTTCTAAATATCCATTCCAGAGTTGGCTATCCATGAGAATAAGCAAGTTCCTGAAAAACATCTCCCTTTTTTCATTTCAGATTTTTAAAATCTACTTTCTACTCTAGTATGATTTGCATGGTAACCACAATTTGATTGAGTGTAGATAGTCTAAATCACAGTCTTTAGATAACAAACCAAAGGGTGTTATAGGTTAGGTTGCTACCTGCTTCTGCTGCTAATTTTAGGATACAACTGTGATAAGCATGATTTCCAATATTCCTTCTTACAGTTTTAAACAAGGTTTGCAATTCCATCTCCTACTCTAAATAATGGTGGTGGTGTCTTTATTTCATCAAGAGCCCTAGGAGGGAGACAGTGGCAAACTGTTTTCGAAAATGTTGCCAAAAAACTACAGGAACTTGTCCAGGCAGTAACCAGGAGTCCAGACCGACCTGAAGGTGCACGTGTGCGCACACACATACATACAACCACCTATCCCAGCATCTACACCCAATTCCCAGCTTTTCAAATCCTTTGAATACATTACCTTATCATGTGCCACTTCTGTTTTGATGGCCTGCAGCACCATGACCTGGCAGTCATTTTCACTGATGGGAGGCAATTTAGGAAGAATCCACACTTTAATTGTGCGGTCTTGGCTGGCTGTAACTAGAAAATTCTCTTTTGTTCTGGAAAAAAGGGCAAAGCAGGTAGAAAAAGAAGGATACAGATAGTGATTATGATATTTTTTTTTCATTTTTCATTCATTTTTATACTGCTTTTCTTAAAACTCTCCAGGCAGTTTATGTTAAAAATAAGACAGGGTAAATACATTAAAGTATCCAATACTCATACAATTAGTATTTATTATTGCTGAAATGATTAGGGGCCAGACTGAACAGTGGATGAAAGGGTCTCCTAAAAACTTCTAAAAAATACTCACACTACAGGGCAAAGCCCAGGTTTAGAGCAGTGCTTCTCAGAATTCTCAGCAATAAGTCCACCATCAGAAAGGTGCCAATCTGAAAATTGCCAAAGTTTCTCCAAGACCCTAGAGGTTATCATCTTATTCAACCAAGGAAGTTCAGAGACTGGCTGTCATTCTCTCCTGGCAGAAGATCCCAGGCAGATTTCATAAGAAGACCAATCTTTGCTTCTTGCAAAGGGGCATCTTGCCCTCCTGCAAGAAGCCATTAATGGTATTGATTTTATTATTCAATCTGAATAAGTTCCTTGAACAATGAAAATAGTTTGCCCATGATGGGCAAAGATGCAAAGAAAGGTGCCAAGTTGGATTGTCTAAAACAAGCACCAAAACACAAAGTTAAAAAGCCAACTTCCTCAAACACCAGGGAAGGCAATGCCTCCTCTGAAACTTCCTGCACCCACAGAAACAAATCCTTGAGATTTTGGAGAGGGACAATGAGCTTCCTGAGCCTCTGAAACAGGGATAGGGAACTGATGGTTCTTCTGATGTTTGTTTATTTATCAAATTTAGGCACTGCCCATCTCACTACGTAGGTGAGATGGGCAGTGCCTAAATTTGATAAACTATCAGATGTTCCTGAACTACAGTTCCAATTGTAATTCCAAATAAAAGAAGTTACATTTAACCATTTTGGCTGTGGCTGCTGAGAATAATCTCTAGAGCAGTGATTCTCAACCCTAGCAACTTGAAGACATATGGACCTTAAGTCCCAGAATTCCCTAGCCAGGTTGCTGGAGAACCTGCTGACTGGAGAATTGTGGGAGTTGAAGTCAAAGTTGAGAAGCCCTGCTCTAAAGGCTCACAGGATCAGCGCCTACATTAAAAAGAATTAGACAAAGCAGATAAATTGTTTAGGATGATAGCCACAGTGGAATTTATTTATTAAATTTATATGCTGCCCACCTCACTGTTACAGCATCTCTGAGCTGCTTACAGCATAATAAAAAAATAACAAATTAAGAAAGGTTAAACAGAGACAAAAAACCAAAAGGATACGGGGATGGGGATCAGCTACCCCCAGCACAGAGCACCTCCATCGGGGCTGCAGGCCAGCCGGCAGAACCCCATTCTGAGACTCTTCCAGAAGGCAAGGAGGGTGTGGACAGACCTGACCCACAGCTGGAGAATACGCCATAGGGCAGGGGCCACAGCAGAGAAGGCAGACAGGATCCAAAGTAGGCCGCAAGGACCTGTCACGTCTCAAAGGCTGCTCATTACTGCCCCTTCTGTGGCTCCCTTCTAATCTGGCCCTTTTTAGCCTTTTAACATACACCTGGTGACTTATTTAGGAGACTGATATACTCAGAGTACAGTAAATGATTGGTAGGTGTTATAGAAATGTAGGCTCCATAAAGGGCTTATAAAATAGAAGAGACTCTTACGATATGCTTGCGTGTTCATCTGTCCTTTAGTCAACAGGTGACTGGCCTTGTCCCTTGTGGCCGCTGTTCTGTTAAACAGGCTTTGGTGACAGCAATTTTGGGAATATGCCTATATCATGCACCTGCGCTCTTTAAATGCCAAGTATGGCCTCAGACTGATCCTTCATCTAGAGGGACACGCCAACAAGAGGCAGATACATTCAACACACACACAAGTTTTTACTGCAGATGAAAAATTGTTGAAAAAAAAATACCATGGGTGACGCATATGCATCAACCCGGAACGTAAAAGAGTAAGAAGATGGCTCTGAAGAGGAAAGTCAGACGTCGTTAAATGAGCACCAGCTCAGACCTGAGGGAGGAGATCTGTTCTTCTATCATATCATCATATATAGTATTATGTTCTAACTGGTGGGGTCCAGGAAGAGAGGCTTCTCTGCCGTCACCCCACCCTTGGAATATTCTCCCGCCCCCCCATCTCACGTAAGTCTGACCCTAACCCTCTCTCCAATACAGGACCTTTCGGGGGTCCTGTAGGCCTGGCTCTGCAGACATGCACAGGGCTCCTGGGAAGCCCGCAGCTATGGGGTTGGTCAGCACCTTGAAGGCCCTCCCCCACCTTTTTAATTTTAATTCTTCTATTTTGGTTTTAACTGCCTCCTAGTTGGATATCATATTTACCTTTAACTTTTATGTCTTTAATTGTACACCACCCAGAATAGCACTGTGCGTGAGATGGGCAGTTTTCTATCTGTCTGTCTGTCTAAAAATATAATAAATACTGTACTATAGCAGATTCCCAGTGGTGCTGAAGGCTGACATAAATTAACATGGCTGGCTGGAACCCTGAACCCTGAAATGTGTCCCATGTTGCAGCTTATTGTCACTGACAAGAAATTCTGTCCTTCCATATTTTTTAAAAAAGCCAAGTACCTGAATAATTTTTGAAGGATTTCTATATATTGATAACTGGAGTTTCCTCCCCATGTCTTGTCAGAACAAGTACTGCTTTTGTAAACACACACAATTTGGACTTAAAAATGAGGCCACACAAAGAATTTTAAAAATGTTCCAGCCCAGTTCATTATCTTTGTCCTGACATTAGTTCAAAATGAAGAAACGTATCAATTTCTACTCAAAATCCCCAAATTGTGGTGTGTGCCCATAAGGAGATTTCAGGTGCATAGCACACAGTTTTGCAACCCCCTCTCACTTGCAGCAGCAACTGGTTGCTTTCAGCCAAGAATCTCATGTCTTTCAACAGCTGTTTTCCTGGACATGAAGCCAACTTTAAGAGGATTTTCAGAAGTAGCTGGACCACAGTTGAGAACCACTGTTAGTAACAATGAACAGCTTATATCCTGTGATGATACTTTGAACACCCTCTAACAACATCTGCCTCTCCAAGGCTCTCAGGAAGGATTCAATAGGTAGATAAAATGCCAAATCCATTCTAAGCATCTGGCTGACTGGGTAACCAGCCATAATAATTTATTACATTTGTATGCTGCCTGATTCTTAGTGACTCTGGGCAGTTTACAATTGTTAAAACAAAAACAGAGAACAATACAAAAACATGATCAAAGCACGAAACAAAGGAACAACACTGTCAAAGAAAATAAACCCAAAGAGGAATAGAAAAGAAAAATGGGTCATCGATTGTCTTCTCCAAAGCCCTGGGTGAAGAGCCAGGTCTTTAAATTATGAGGCACAACATAGCATGTGCCAAAGGAGAAGTTACTTTCTCTTTATTCACATTTCCAGGGTGATTAATATTTGACAGTTTGGGATCATAAACATAGACATCACCCTCATCACAGTGTAAAGCAGCTTTCCTGAATTAATAAAACATGGACCAGTTGCAACCTGAATTGTGCTCTCACCCCATCCTGAGGAAAGAAAAGATTGCAAGGAATACCAGCCACCAATGCACAAGGGACTGTGGCTGTTCTCAAAGGCAGATGAGAAGGAGGGAGGACTTCTCTTACTTGGAACAGGCAAGGGCACCCACTTGATGTGTATGGCCCAGCCCTTGAGCCACGCAAAAAACCTGGCCGTCTTCTGTCAACTGCCAAATCCGGAAGGTCTTATCCTGAAAGCAGAAGAGATCTTTGGTTTTGTTTTGAATGTCAAAGAAGCTTCAAAAGATCATGCTAAGATCCTAACAGGTTATGGAAGATGTTGCTTACAACTCGGTAACATGCAAACAAGTCTCCAATGTACTCTGATGTCCACAACGCACACTGCCACCTCAGCAGTGTTTGCAAGGCGGGTGGAAATGGCAACATGGATGTCACAGCAATACGATGCAAAGAACCTAACCTATATACCTTTGTCAGCCATTATAATGGAAGTACTAAGCTGTGTGTTTTGTAAGGTAATGTCATGATGCATGCGCATCAGTTTATTATGATGAATGGCACTGCCTCCACACCACTTTGTCCTCAGTAATCTCATGTTTTAGACCTCAATCCCACAGGACTTTTTAGCTGGTTCCTAAGCCTAATACAAAAGAGGCGGGGTGGCGCAAGCAGTTAAAATGCTTGGCTTGCCGGCCTGAGTTCAAGACCTGGCACTGCCGTGCAGCAGGGTAAACTCCTGTTGTTCTGCCTCAGCTCCTGCCAACCTAGCAATTTTCAAAATAACATTGAAAGCATGCACATGCAAGTAGATAAATAGGTGTTGCCTACTTCAGTGAGAAAGGTAACAGTGTCCATGCGCCTTTAGCATTTAGTCATGCTAGCCACATGACATTGGAAGCGTCTTTGGACAAATGCTGGCTGTTCGGCTTGGAAATGGATATGAGCACAGCACCCTAGAGTTAGTCATGACTGACAAGGTAACCTTCACCTTTAAGCCTAATAAACCTGCTTTGCCTCTGCATCTTGCAAACAGACTTAGGCTGCTGATCTTCCCCTCTCACCTGTTCCACTACACTACCAAAATCAGTGGTTCGAGTTTGCTTCCTTAAGTCTCCAATCATTTTTCCCTGGGGCACTCAGCACTTCTAGCAATTGCTCCCCCTGTTCAGCAGAGCCTTGCTGAAATGAGAGAGAAGCCTAAATACATGTTTTCCTTCAGGCCTGGACTCTATTATAACATGGCGCAAGAGTGAAAATGTGAACCTCCACACAAATCATAATATCAGCTTTTTAATTTTCATTTGTAATACCCATATTGACATTTTTCTGTGTCCTCTGATCTCTATTTAGGTTATTGTTCAATATCAAGATAACTTATTTGTATTTATAAATTCCTTATAAACAAGATAAAAAGAACTGCCATTAATTCAGTATAAGTGCAGGAGTCAAGGAATATTTGAAATATGCCTACAGGTAGTCCTTGACTAACGACTATAACTGAGCCTAGAGTTAGTCATAAGTTGTGGCTGTTAAGCAGGTCACCACATGATTGTGCCTGATCTTATGACCTTTTTTGTAGTCATGAACCAAATGCCATGGTTGTTAACTGAACATAGTGGTCATTAAAATCTACAAGACAAGATGAACTGCCATTAAACGAACCCATTGAACAAATGGATGCTTCTTGCCAGAAACTGGAAATAAACATCAGTTTCCAGCAAAATATGCAGAAAATCATGGTCATGTGGTAATACTGTAGTCTGAAGAGTGGAAGGCCAGAAGAAAAAGAGAAAGCACCCACCTACTACTACTAAACTTATTCAAGTCTAAAACAGAGCCCTTATCCTGACCATCATTCATGGAAAACAATGTCAACCATTCCCGAAAAGGGATGCCTAAGCACAAACAAGCTGAGTTCACATGTGCTAAGTCTTGCTGAATGAGCCATAACTGGCTGAGTAAAAGGACTGCATGAAGCCAAAATTATCATTTATAAATACAGTGGCTGACAATGTGCTCTGTCAGCAGTAAATTAACTACTTCATAGCTTTGCACTGGGATTCTCAGACTCTATGGTACTGTGATGTCCCTAAAGCAACAATCAATACACAAATTTGTGTGAGACCACTGGTGAACGATGATAATAAGCATGGCTCTCAAATGCTGCTGCAAGAATTACACTTTCTCCAATGGAGTGGAGTTTTTCATATTGGGCAATTCTCTGTGCAAACTATCAGGCTTGTCAGAACATCCCCCAGGCTCTGTCCATTCCAATTACTAGTCTCATCCAAGCTGGGACATGGAGTTCCTAGACCTCTCTAGCCAGCCCCTCTCCTTAATCATAGTCACTTTCTTTTCTTCCTCATGTGTTTTCCTTCTCCCCCCTCCCTTCCCAGCACAGCAGCAGCTATGATCCATAGCACCCCTAGACTGATGGGCACCAATACTGTAGAATAAAATCCCCAGACCCTGAACTCTCAGCTCTTTTCCAATTTGCTGCCAAGCCTCTTTGACTTTAGTTGAGCTCCACCTGTGCAAAAGAAAAGAAGAAAGAGAAAAAGGCAGCACCTAGGGAGTGAGAGCTCAAAAATGTTGGAAATCCAAAACTACTGTGGCAACCAAGACAAGTGGGCAGAGAATAAAATAGATGGTTCTAGGCTTATCTGTTCAAGGACTCCCAAATTTGCAACTCTCTGAAATCTGTTCATGATTTCCCAAGTCACAAACCACAGTTTGACAACTTCCAGTTTAACAAGATACATGAACTCAGGTACTGTCCTCCAGTTGTTAAACTTGCTCATATCCTAATCTCCACCATACATGAGGTTCCTAATTCAAACTCTAACATTCCCATTACTTTTGAAACAGATTAAAAAATAAAATAGTCAATACCTTTGCACAGCTAGCAAATAACCTCCCTTTTCGGAAGACATCCAAGGAAAGAATAATATCTGCAAGAAAGTTGCAGGCATGATTAAATCATATGAATAAACAAATGAGTGGATATAGCTTTTGAGCAATCATTTTATATCAATTATCTAGTACCCAGCAAATGTTCAAATTATTGTGTAATTGAACAAGAACCTCCTGGGTTCTAGTTATTTGTTAAGCTTTCAAGAGGTCATAGAATGCTTGCCAACATTTCTCTACTATTTTGGAGGCATCTGGAAACAAACACAGCAGTTTCTGGGATGGAAACAGATAAATCTGAAAAGAGGAGGTCTGATGTACAAAGGAGGGTGTATTCTGTTAGCAACAGTACAGGTAGTCCTCAACTTATGGCCACAATTGGGATTGGAACATCTGTTGCTAATCAATGTGGTCATTAAGTGAGTCATGCCTGATTTTATGACCTTTTCCACTTTCAGTTGTTAAGCAAATCACTACAGTTCTTAAGTGATTCTGGCTTCCCTACTGGCTCTGCTTATCAAAAATCCTCTGGGAAAGTCACAAATGGTGATCAGGTGATCTTGGGATGCTGCAGCTGTTGTAAACACATGCCTGTTGGCAAGCATTTGAAATCTGATCATGTGACTGTGGTGATACTGCAACCATAAGTGCAAGGACTGGTTATAAGTTACTTTTTTCAGGATCTGCTTAAACAGTTGTTAAACACGTTTCTAACTTCCCTGTAACTGAGAAGCAGCAGAATTGTATGCTAAAGAAACCACAGAAGAGCCATATTTTCAGTCTTCACCTTGCAACAAAAATTTAAAAAACAGGCATCTGGATTGGATTTTTTTTCAAGTAGAAGACGTTTCACCTTTTATCCAAAAG
>JANHZU010007473.1:27429-39087 GCA_032468055.1 Acrochordus granulatus | reverse complement strand
GTTGTCTGCAAGAGTACTGCAAGGATCTGTGGTACACAGGTAAGTATTTTTGAAAAATGGATGAAATTCTGTGAACTCAACAAAACTTGTAAGACATGGGCGTAATTGAAATTTCTAATTCAATTTGAAATCTTGACATTTTGTCATCTTTGCTCAAAATCATATACAATTTTTCTTGGGAACTGATGATCTCTGAGATGTTTATTATTTTGTTAAAACCTTTTTAACTTTGGGGTTCTAAGGGTTGAATCAGAGAGATCGGCGTCTTGAACATCTAAAGATACCACATTGATTCTTCTTGTTATGTGATGCTTCACAAAACCTTTTGGTGGTAACATGGTGACCCACAAAAAATAATACTTCTAGGGCCAATATATAGTTGCATGCGTTCCCCCTTTACCATCTTGTTTGAAGCTTTGCTTCCTTGGGAAGTGAGATTTAGATACCTGTTTCTTGAGATCAAGCGTCTGTGCATCATACAAGCAGATGTTGCGTTCGACATTCACAGCAACTAATTCACTCTTGGTTGGCACTAGACTGCAATGCATGAGGCTGTGCTGCCCAATCACCTCCTCTTTGAACTCTTTTGACAGATGGGGCAGGGACTGGCTGTGCACACAAGTAGCCGTGGATGAGTCCCACACCCGGAGGATCCCTAAAGTGCAGTACAAAAATCTGTTATCCAAGAATTTCTAGTGGCCCAAACCCCTGGGGAGTGGAGCGCATTTAAACAAAGAAAAAATGATTGTCGAAGAGATCTGCAGGAGACTGGATTTGGAGCCATTATGGGCTCCCTCCAGTTCTGAGTCTGTTTTGCCCCTTAAACCACCTGCAGAATAGGAAGAATCATCTCTTTCCTTGGGTTTCAGATTCTATGAGGATGTAATGGCTACCTTGAACCTCTTGAAGCATTTCTCAAAGCATTTCACTTCTTGTAGTCCCTCCAAATATCAAAACATTCCAGAAAATGTATCTCTCCCTATCCTGAAAATGGGATATTGGGGCTCTGCCTCAGACAGTGAAGGCCCATCCCTATTAAGCCATACTTTGGATAAGACACACTCCCCCTCCCGCCTCCAGGAAAAGCTCAGCTTCCACTCTCTTCACAGACAGCAGAGGCAGGAAGCAACAGCTCATTCCCCAATACTTGCATGGGAAACCCACCAGAGGGGTTGACTCACCTTTGCTTCCAGCAGTGAGAAAATGAGTGCTTGATTTAGTCACACCCAAGTTGGATAAATCCAGTTCTTGTGGTAATAAGACCACAGATTCAACGGTCTAACATAGGAAAAGAAGCCAGTCTGAGGAACAGAGTGTGCACAGAATGCAGTGAAATTCACAAATGTTGGCTCTCATGCTACTATTGCCAAAGTTTGCTTGGGAACACCAAATGTGAGGCCTCAGTAAAGAAATGATCTACTGAGAGACACAGAATAGGTTCTTTGGGGTATGACTTTTTTCTTTCTTTGCACTTTTAGCTTTCTTTTCTTCCTTATTTTATAATAGTTTGTATTTTCCTTTTTAAAGACTTTTAATACAATTACCTAAAAATATCAGTTTATCATTTTCTCTTTTTTTCAAGCCTGCTCTCTCTAATCTGTTACTACCTGACTCTGATGGCTCAATGATGTGCAGGATTATCTTTCAGGGTCAGGATTACCATCCCATCTGCCAGTTGCTCTGAGATTGCTTTGGGTGACTGAGGGTTGCCCTGCCTATTGCCATCATTGTTGTTGTTCAGTCGCGCAGACGTGTCTGACTCTTCGCAACCCCATTGACCACAGTATACCAGGCCTCCCTTTCCTGCGCTGCCTCCCGGAGTCTTCCCAAGCCCACACCCATCGCACTGACTATGCTATCCACCCATCCCATCTCCTGCCGTCCTCTTTTCCTCTTCCTCTTCCCTTCAATCCTTCCCAGCATCACATCTTTTCCAATGAGTCCTCTCTGCGCATTATGTGGCCAAAGCTTCAGCTTCAATATCTGTCCCTCCAATGAGCAATCAGGGTTGATTTCCTGTAGCATTGACTGGTTTGACCTCCTTGCCGTCCAAGGGACCCTCGAGAGTCTTCTCCAGCACCACTGTTCGAAGGTATCAATTCTTTCATGCTCAGCCTTCCTTATGGTCCAGTCCTCGCAGCCATACATTACTACTGGGAAAACCATAGCCTTGACATTGTCACCATGGCTTCACTTAAAAGTCAGCCGTTCTAGTGAGGCAAGGAGACCTCAGCCTTGGAGGAACTGTGCAGCCTGAGAGGTGGATAGTACAGGAGAGGGAGTTGCTACAATAGCAACTCACTAATTAAAAATCAGTGAGTCCTCACTAATCAGCAGTCTGGAACCCTCACTAATCAGCAGTCTGGAACTGATAGTTTACATAAGACTATCAGTGGCATCTGTAGATGTTAGGCCAGTGAGAAGAATGCTAGCTGAATGCTGGACTGGGGTGTGGGGGGAATGACAACCCACATGTCACCTTCAATGGTAGCTGCAGCCCTCCATGTGTTGCTGAACTGATTTACAGCAGTTCCCGTGGGCAAGGCTCACAAAGGAGGAGGCTGGTGGCTGCTACTTAACAGCATCTAGAGAACCCCAGGCTGCCCTCCCAAGGCATGATTTCCTGCACCAGAACCATCTGGCTTGGTTTTACTCCACCTATTGCCCTGCAACTGGAAGAAATGGTTTAAGACACCTCAGGCATCTGCCAGGGTGCCTGGGTATTAAGATGGCAGCTTTGATGAAATGGTTGGACCTGCTGTCTTGACTTTTTTGACCCCCATGCACCACTGTAAGACACCGGTGATAAAATGACTAAGACTTAGAGGCGTGGGAGTTGGGGCGGGGATAATAGAAATATCATCCTGGGCTGTCCTCAAAGATTCAAGCAACTCTTCTTTTCCTAGCCCATTACATTTCCAGGCAAGAAAAGAGGACCTCAGTTTCTGTGGATGCTCATCTGCTCATTGTTGCAATATATAACAATTGAATCAGGTAAAAACTAGAAGATACTTCACCTCGTAGACCGGGATGGTGCTTTTGACCTTTTTGGCTTTCAGATCCCACACGGTGCAAATCTTATCCCGGCCAGAACTACAATTAAACACAGAGTGGGTTCACCCAACATGTGGATTCAACACCACAGCTATATGTACATAACACATTCTGTCCAAGTAAGAAAACCTTATCAGGGTTTGTATAATGAGCTGGTACACACAATTCTCACACAAGAGCTGGCTTCCCACAAGTGCTGAACTATCAGTAATCAATCTAGCACAATCTGTGAGTTATGCAAAATCAGCCACACAATTATTACGAAAACTTTGTAAATAGAAAATTTGGTGTAGTTACAGATGTAAGAGCAAAACAGGGTCTACACTTCATTTTGACTGTAAGCCACTAGAGTTGTTTCCCTGAGATCAACATCATGTAAGATAGATAGATAAGGAATAAATATTGAAAGCTTCATTGGGGATGTGGAACTATCACAATGTGCGTATTATAGGTAAAAACTCAAACATGGAGGACTGATCAGCCATCTTATATCTAAACATGAACTTGGATTAAAATCTTGTATGTACCATCCCTGTAAAAGTATGCAATGGCAAACGCTTTCATTCTTCCATTTTATTTCCTTTTAATATAATTTGCTTTCACTTGATTTTTAGGAGAACTGCACCTCACTTCCTCCTGCTTTCAATGATGGTGAATTAGCATCTAGCAGCTAAGTAAACAGTGTGAAATTTGTACCATTTAACTGTTTTAGTATGACAGTACATTACCCAGATCCTGACTGTGAAATGGGAATAACCAGCCAACAAGCAATGTTACAAGGCCATAAGCTACTGGAAAAATGAAAAGCACATTCATATTCAGGGCTACATAAATGAAAAAAAGAGCCGAACCTTTCCCTTTCAAGAAAGGGAGCAAGGTGGTCTTCAGGGTTCTCACCTGATGAGGATCTCATTGTCTTGGCAGAATGAAAGAGAGGTAACTAAGCTGTAGTGGTTATCCAGTTGGCTGATACACTGGCTGGACTTCAGGTCCCAAAGCCGGATGCTATTGTCCATAGAGGAGGAGAACAGCTGAGGCTGAGAAATATCTGGGTGGAACTTGATGAGGCTGGCAAAGAGACAAACCAGAAAACTACTTTCTTTTCAAGACTGCAAAGACAACTCTTCCTGCTAGTCACTGGCAGGAGGTCTAGAATGACTTGTCAGGTAGAAAGAGCCAAGCTGTTGTAGTGGTTAGGGTGCCAGATTAGAAACTGGGATACCATGGGTTCTAGTCCTCCTTAAGCATGGGAATTGGATGGGTGACTTTGGGCCAGTCACTCTCTTGCAGCTCAACCCACCTTACAGAGTTATTGTGGGGGAAACAGGCAGAGGAAAAGAGGAGGAAGCATTAAGTACATCACCTAAGTACATTAAGTAAAAACTACAGGCTACATATATATTAATCAAATAAATTAATTAATGGAAAAACAGAGGTTCAGTTATATATCCTATTCTGGATTTTCTGTCTTGTACGCAAGCTGCCCTCATGGGGTTGGCTATGGTAGAGCAAGAAAAGAGCTAATCTCTGGACAGAGCCAAAAGGACTTCACTCAGGAGTCAGAAAGACATGAAACTAAGATGAACTGTCTCTCCTCATTCATTCTACTGCTTTGTTTTCTCTCTCTGCTTCCTTTCCCTCAAAATATACCCACTTAAACTTCCAGAAGAGAAGAAATCCGATTTCCTGCATGTGTATGTTTCATGATATACATCATGCATATATAACATGATAGATCACAAAGGCAATGAATTCCAAATTAATAGATACGTACATACGTACTTATTTTTAATTCTATTCTTATAATATTCCTTTCTACTGGCTGCATGCTTACTGCCCTATACCTAACTTGTTATTTGCTTATGTTACTATTTTATACTTTGTCTTGCAAATATATTGAGAGCCGCTGTACCAGGTCAAATTCCTTGCATGTCTAACCATGCTTGGCCAATAAAAGTATCTGTATCTGTTTGTGTAATCCTACAAAGCACCCATGACAGTTTCACCTTGCATCACAAAATGGCAGAGAGAAAAAGGCTTTTACATTCACTCCTGGAATGATTTTGATGCAGGAGGAGAAAAAGCAAAAGGCATGTAAGGGTATCTGTGTTTGTGAGTGACAGCAAATGTATCTGTAAAATAATTAAAACAGCACTGTTTTACATGGAGGCATTACATTCACTGCAAGCAGCCAATACAGATGATGCCAAAAAGAATTTGTCACCCATTTATAAAGAATTCTGAGTTTCCCAGGTTAAACTTTCCTGTTGCAAAGAGGGAGTTAAAAGGTGACTTCCTTACTGAACAACTCCAGAAGAGCCTTTCAGGTTGTGTGTGCAGTACTGCCGGGGAATGTCCCAGATCTTGATGGTGCTATCACAGCCACCTGGAAGGAGAAAGAAAAAGGAGAAGTGATAAAGAAGTGAGGCAAGCATGGAACAGCCTGAGCCAGCGTGCAAGTTTTATTTGCAAAGAAAGCAAACAGTCAGTGGCTAAACTTCTTTATTCCCACAGAGATTATCCCTGCTGGAAAGCCAAGGATTAGGGTTGCTCTGGTTCCAGCCATCTTAGAGATCCTTGCCCATAGATCAACCATACCTGTGGCTAATAAAGTGGAAGAAGGGTCAAAGGTCATGCTGGCCACAGGGGCTGTGTGCACAGCCTTCCATGTGCGGGTGCACTTATTTCCTAGCCAGTCCCATTGCTTTAGCAGTAGTGCTTGGCTTCCTGTTACTAAGATCTAATGCAAGAGAAAGAAAAAAGAAAGAAAAATGCACTTTCATTTCTCAAATGAAATTTGAAATCAGTTGCAGCTTTGTTAATAATAATTTAGTAAAAAAACAAACTTAACCCCTGCTGGGCTATGTAAAATGCATTCCTTGTTCAATAGCTGAACAGATTTAAATAATGAAAGAATATGTGTAGAGAAATATCAACTGATATTAATTTATTGATTTGATTTTTCTTGTTTTTCTAGCTATAAATTAAAGAACTTTTCTAAACATAGACATGTTTTTAAATAATAGCTTGCTTTCATATTTTTAAACATGGGAAGGGGAGCATGTACATCAGGAAGGAAGGGCCCAAGCTGGGCTATACAGAAGGTAGAATGGGCCCAGTGCTACTCAAGGAATATATCTTGTGAAGCAAGCTGGCTTTGCACAGTTAATATTACTGAATGTGCTTCTTGCCTTGGTGCTAAAAAAATCCCCTACAATGCTGTGATCACCTACCTCATCATCATTGCTGAGGGCAAATACTGTAATCTCTGTTTCATCATCCTGAAAAAAGAGAGAAAGAACAACCATCACACGACTTGTTTCAATAATTGATTTAATTAAATAGTAACTGTGTTTTCAAATATTAAATCCATAAACATTATATTGCAATGATTAATAATTGATAATTTATCATTATACATTTTTTCATTTGTTTTATATTTGTTAACTACAGTGAACACTTCTTCTAGCAGAATGTATAAATGCAGTTACTTTCAATAATTATATAGCATAGATTATTCTATTATCTGGTAATCTACTTAAACTATTATTCCTGAGCACCACCTCACTTTTCCTCTTTTAATGATCCAACTCCAGCATAACATTTGTTGAAATGAACTGCATAATAACACTATAACTCATATTCATTTTCTCAGTAATTACAATTACACTGTACTTTTACTTCCATAATGTAAATAAAAGGGTGAAGCTGAAACAAAAAATTATTCCCATCAAGTGACTTCCTGAATTCATGACCAAAAAAAAGGGTTGAATTAGAAGTTTAACTGCATTTTTAGTATCTGGATAGATTTTTTTTAGGATAAGGTTTGTCTTATTACCTGTTCAATACTGTGTATGACATCTCCTGTTGCAATATCCACTATATTGACCTTACTTCCACAAGCACAAAACATATAATCCCCAGCTTGGGTAATCTAAGCCAGAAACAGAGAGCACAATATGTTTTTTAGCAAAAATGTGGTCATATGTAATAAATACAATTAGTATTAGTTAAATTGGAGTTAACTGTTACCTGAATTGGTCCTCCTGTGTAGAAAGACTCAATTTTCCTGAATATGGAATAACTGAAAAAGCACCAGAGACACACCAATAATTACAAAAAGTGAGATTTTATTGTATCATGTCCACAATCAGAGGACAGTTATACAGAAACAGAAACCCAATAACACAGTAGCAGAAAGTCTATACTTTTAACCTGAGCTAAATTCAAATGCACTATCCACATATTGTATCAAAGGAATCCATCCTGCATTTCCCTTCCCCCATGTGACCTTAGTCAATCAGTGGGATGGATGGGATTGCCTCTGGCTTTGCCACTTGTTTCAGAGAAATGGCTAAAAATTATGAGATTGTAGCAGCGTTTTGCTGCTTTACAGTGAAGCAGTAAAGCCAAGAGGGTGATTTTTTATGGCTGAAATGTATTAAGTTCTTACTTCAAATGGCAACAAGAACACAGATATATTGCTGCAATGTGGTGGTGATATATAGTAATATATGCTAGTGTGTATGCATTAAGGAATTAATGAGGAAAAAATAGTTTTAACCAATAAATTGCAAGATCCTTATCAAGAAAAAAAAACACATACTATACTACCAGATCAGACTAAATTTGATCCTTAGGCTAGACAATCTATTGCCATGGACACTATTGTGCCCATAGTGGGACTCAATCATTTCTGTGTCCCCACTGAAACAAAACTTTTAATTAAAACAAACAAATAAGTTGGCAAACCATGAGGAGTTAAGAGCTTTTAGTGATCCATCACAAATAATACAGAGATTAACTAGCAGATCCTCCATATCTTTCTCTGCCAGAAATAATCTTAAATATAAATCTCAACTTTCTCTAACCTGAGAAAGATTGGAAAAACTACTTATACCTTCCTCTGATGACTGTTAGATTCTTGAAGTGGGAATTTGTCTTTTTATATACTCTAAACCTTAGCCATTTTAAAATGTGTGGATTTCAACTCCCAGAATTCCCTAGCCAGCATGACAACAGGCACATAAACATTCACATATCATTGAAAAGAGGCAATAAAAAAGCTAAGGAAGCAAAAAGACTAGAATATCTCCTTGCAGCAACCAACATCATTAAGCAGGAATTAACAACAGGACCAACACCAGACAATCGTGCCATAACAATAACCTAATCAAGGAACTACCAAAGAGAAAACCACAGCTATACTAATACTGGCAGGGCAGGTTATTGTATATAAACAGAGAGCAAACTTCACTCCCTTCTAGCAATGAAGATGTTACCTAGATGGGTAATGAGATTTCTTCAAGAAAACAACTAAGTTCAGAGAGCACTAAGGGCTCCACAGTTATCAATATAGGAATGTTCCAATAGGAAATCAATCAAAGTTGTTGGACTAATTCTTAGAAGACGGCTTTTAGCTTTGATGGTAATGGGACTGCTTCTGAAGTCCATGTGCTAGGGGACTAGTGAGCTTCTTAGGCCACAATTAGAACAGACTGCTGGATTAAATGAACAAAAGGTTTGATCCAGAAGGGCCCTTATGTTCTGAAGTAGAAAGATTACAATTGGGGCTTTCTAGTTTAAAGAATCTGGGTGGGGAGAGATAAAGACACACACAAGTCTGTGCAAGATGTTAAATGTGAGGTTATCCAATGAGGATAAATAGTTAGAGATTCAGGGTAGAAAGAAAAAGGAAGAGGATTTTTCCTAGATTCTTTATTCAGTTTTCCAAGATTCAAATCTTAAGAGCTGGATGCTCACTTTACCATTTCTAGCCAGGCACAATTCCTTCAGCTAACCTCCCTCACAGGGTCAGTTGTGGGTAGGAGGAAGATAAGTGGATGCAAATCAATCAATCAATAAATTTATTTTCTTTGGCGTACTAGACTCTATGGAATTCTTACAGCAACCTAGAACAACTACTAAAATTGAGCCATTAAATCACATTAATAAATGAATGGCTAAATACTATTTCCAGCACTAGAAGCAGCAGATTTCCATTCCCGTTCTTGAGCTTCTTGTTGGCAACCAGTTGGTCATGGCAGAAATTAGATTTCAGCTGTGTTCATGTGACAGATATATGTGGTGAATTCATTCAGTGAAGTGAGCAATCTGACTTCAGAAATCACACTTCTGGCACACTAAATATGTGCTAAGCTCATACTTAAAGTAGGATTTATTTATCGGTAGTTCAGTGGACTATGCAAATGGGCCAAGATGGGCTGCTGCTCTGAGAAAGGACCAAACACATCTGTTGCTGCCCACCAGAAGAGCCGGCCTCTGATTCTTCCTTTAGCAGGCCAGAAGGAGGGAGTGTTCAAGGAGGGCTGGGAACAGTGCCGCTCGCTTAGTGCAACATTCCTAGCGTTGTACTGCGAACCCAATCTGAGCTGCAAAGAAGGGTCTCCGAGTCAGGTCGATTCCTGGTGCTTTCATGCCTGCACCCGTGACTTCCGTGCCCACAATACACAACTGAGTTGCTCTTCACTTCCTCAGGAGCCTTGCCTTTCTACCATCTACAGCGCTGGGATCGCTCAGAGCCTCCCACCCGAAGCACTAAGCCGCCTTAATTGTGCTGAGCTTTCTGAGGTGGGCCAGGCGCGGTCACCATTCGATCTGCTTTTTGTCCCCCTCCGTGAAGCCCGACACCCCAGGGAAGCGCCATATCTTCGCTGGCTCTCTCGCAAGCCAGTTCTGGAGAAAAAGGCCCTCTGGATATGATCAGAAACACGCCCCAACTAAGCACAACGTGATCCCGAGCCGAGCGCACGCAGCCAGCCAACGGTCCCACAACCGCAATGCAGTCGCCATGGCGACGGCGCACACTTTCCTTCTCCACTCCATCGACAGCAGTCGCGGCTCCCGTGGCAACACCCTCCCGCCACGATGACTCCCTTTTCTCACTTGCTTTTCAAGTTCGCCGAATAGCTCGACACCGCCATCTTCGAGCCCCGGCTCGGCTCCATCTCGGTTCCCGTCCCTTCGCCTTGGACACCCGGAGAACCTACACGTGCTTCCGGGAGAGAAGCGTTTACTTCCGGTGCGTCACCGTGGCGTAAGCAAGCATAGACGGACGAAAACGTGAAGAGGACCGAACTAACATTCGAAGGAGCATCTTCCTGGTCCCCTTTTCATGTCCGTTCTTAAGATACAGGTCACAACGAATTGCCCTGTAAGGCACGTGGCAGCGTCCTTCCCCAAACCCTACCGGGAGGACGAGGTCGAACTGGTAGCAGGCGATAAAGTCGTTTTTCGTTTCAGAGGATGAACTTCTGGCAGCCCCACAACACTTCCGTATGTGTTTTTCTTGCTAAGGCCTTGACTTGGCAGGCTGGCCTTCCCCCATGGGGTGGGTTTCTGGCAGGTTTCCCATCCAAGGGCTAACCAGGATCCATCTTGATTAACTCTGCAAGTTCAGCTAAGTTTGGGTAGGTACTGCTTCTAGCTAGCTGGCTGCATAGATGTCCTTCAAGTCACTGGGGTCTCCACACAATATACACACACACACCTGTATATTTTGGAGGGAACGGTGTAGTCTTCTGCTGCACCTCTGGGAAGCTTCCCAAGTCAACTCAAAACTTCTTTTCAGCACACCTTAGAGCAGACATCTATCCACTCTTGCAAAGTAGCAAGGCGATGCTCAAAATACGACAAGCTTCAGCAGTATGGGAACCGAGAACTACCAGAAGAACAAGCTGGGTTTCGAAGAGGCAGAGGAACCAGGGATCAAATTGCCAACATTCTCTGGATCATGGAGAAAGGGAATTCAGAAAAACATCTACTTCTGCTGCATTGACTAGCTATGTAGGAAGATTGACACACACCATCCAAGCCATCCCCCTCCTGCCCATCTCTTCTCCCCCTCTCATAGCACACAGGCAGATATAATGACAACAAACCACCCAGGAAAAGACCCCAGGAGAAAAGGAAAAAGGTGGTTGTGCCTTTGATCAGCGGCAGCGGATCCACCCGATCCAACAGGGACCGCCAAACAATAGCCAGCTGAGCAGCAGCTGATTGCCAGCGTTGAGATAACAATAAGATTTGCACCCAGAGCGGCACCCCCCTTCCAGAAGACCCAGATGGACTTCCTGATAACCATAAGCAACAATAGAGAATACAAGTTCAGGGCTATGTGGCAATCCTTTTACACCAACCAAGGGGCCATCAGGAACCATCACCCAGATTAAACCACAATCGAACTCAACTAAACTTTTCTACACCTCAAAAGATCCCATGTCTATAAAATGCTGCCCCTTGCCCTTTTTCTTGGTTGGCCCACCTTCTGAGAGCTGTACTCTGTCCTTCTGTCAGAATAAACTCCTCTTCAGGCAACCGTCTTCGCTTCGTTATTTTCCACCCCGCTTGGAAAATAACCCCTGGGACCCTGTCTCGGAATCTTCTAACAGCTAAAGCCTTTGATTGTGTGGATCACAACAAACTGTGCCAAATTGTTGAAGAGATGGGAGTACCAGACCACCTTACCTGTCTCCTGAGAAACTTGTATGCTGGTCAAGAAGCAACTGTTAGAACTGGACATGGAACGACAGATTGGTTCCAAATTGGGAAAGGAGTACGGCAAGGCTGTATATTGTCACCCTG